>KI641958.1:1977-17216 GCA_000505645.1 Steinernema monticolum
CAGGGTTTCTATTTCAGGTGCCTTAGAGAATGCGAAAATAGAGCGCGAGATGGCGGGAAAAGAAGAAGCTGCCAACGGTGAACAGGACGATGTCTCCTTCCTGCGAACGGCAAGTCCTTACATTTCGATTAATTAAGCGCAATGTTTGCAAAGTCGCCATAGACAACGCCTTTAAGTGGGGATAAGGGGCGCTTACTGCGAGGGATCTGTGGGTCGCCGACGAGGTTACGGACAGCAAACATCTCGCGCCAATGCTTTAATCAATACCGTCTGTTGAACAGTTGCAGCAACTTGTAGGTACATCATCTGGCGCTCGAGAGCAGATTATCCTCCGCGCTCGTACAGTGTTGATATTGAGCAGGGCCAGGAAAGCGGCTGAATTCGGCAAGTAACAACCCAGCTATAAATAAGGGTGCGCAAGAGAGTGAGGCGTTGCGTGATAAATCTTTTGAGAGAGACGGCGCCGGAGGCAAACAGCGCCTTCGCCCCTCAGTGGTGCCATATTTATAATTGCTCTTCCACGCACTCGCGGACGACGTCAAAGAGAGTATTATTTCAAAAACGGGCGCGCCCTAAGGCCGATGGCGACAATCTCTATCGGTCTAGTTGAGTGGTCTCTGTGACGTCACTTTTGCCTTTTGTTTTCCTCAAACGTCGGACCGTGATGGTTCGATTTGGGAGAGAGTTCCTCGAGGAAGTCGATGACCTCGACTGTCAATACATCGGAAAGGTTTGTTAGATTTTCGAAACCCTTAAGTGCTTTTGCAATGGTTCTAATTTGGGTCTTTAGGGAGACATCGTCGCGCTCAATTGTGTTTCGTCAAATGCTCATGATGGATCGATGGCTTCGGAGAGGTTTTGCTTGTGCACAGAAGGTTTCGGAAATCGAATGTGCACTCTGGAGAACATCTCCGATAAGGTAAGATCTGGATTATGTGTGCATAGATAGTTGTAATCTTCTCAGGACGTTCCTGCTGATGTAGCAATGTGTATGCTTTACATTGACAACGCGTTGTCGATGAGAGCCTTGCAAGAAATGATGAGTGCCGACAACGAAGTGGTAAGTTATATATAATGTACTTCAATTTAACCCAACAATCGAAATCAAATTTTACTCGAAAACGAGAGTTGTTTGCTTTAACGACATTAACAATCAATTCTACATGTTATTATAATGTAGCTTTCAAGTCGTATTTTACTCCCATTCGCCTTTCCTAATCTTTAAACTAAATGTTTTTGCCTTCTGCCAGCGGAAATTGACGTTTTGACGAACGACGTCTAAACATCAACGACTTTAAGGATTTCCTTGTTTACACCCCCCTTCTATTCTCCTTTCTGTCAATTAAATTTAAAAAGAAACATTACAGAAAGGAACAAGTGGCAGCGGAGGGCACAAAACATTACTCTACGGACACGCGGTGCAGCTAAAACATGTCCAAAGCGAAATGGTTTGTTTATTAATAATCGGTGATACGGTAGTTCAACATTTTATTAAAGTACCTCTCGTGTCTCTCTTCGTGTACCTCTAACGATAAACTCGCGTTCGACGTGGGTGTTCAAGAAACGAACGAAGGCGAAGCGTGCTGGTGGACGATTCATCCAGCTTCGAAGCAGCGATCCGAAGGAGAGAAAGTTCGCGTTGGCGACGATGTGATTCTAGTTAGTGTAGCGACCGAACGATATTTAGTATGTGTTATGCAGTGAGGGTTATGGTAGTTGTTACTTAAATTTTTAGCATATGTCTCTGAATAGGAATCACTACGTTGTGATTGCCTCATTCCACCAAACTCTCTGGAACATTGCTTCGGTGAGTTCGGGAAGTATTAGAACGCGGAATATGGGATATCTCTTCGGAAACGACGTCCTCAGATTGTTCCATGGAAACGACGAATGCCTAACGATCCCCGAAAATTGGAGCGAACACCCACAACACAAGTAAACGGTAATTTTCCCCTCTCAACGTTCCATTTGATTCAGCATGGTGATCTACGAGGGCGGAGCGGCAGTGAGTCAAGCGCGTTCTCTTTGGCGGATTGAACCCGTCCGTATGAAGTGGCACGGAGCGCTTCTCGGTTGGGATCAGGTATTTAGAATCCGCCACATCACTTCGGGACGATATCTCGGAGTAATGGAGAGTTCCGTGCAATTGTACCACAGAGATAAATCGACCCTCGAAGTCACGGCGTTCGTAATGTGTCAGAACAAAGATCCGAAGAAGCAAATGCTAGATGAAAAAGAAGAAGAAGGGATGGGAATCGCAACGATTCAGTATGGCGAAACGGACGCTTTCATCCAGCATGTCAACAGCCAACTGTGGCTTTCATATCAGACTTCAGAAGTCACCAAAAAGGGATTGGGTAAAGTAGAGGAAAAGAAAGCGGTCGCTCTCAAGGACGGTCACATGGACGACTGCTATACGTTCTTCATGGCGCTTGAAGAAGAAAGCAAATCTGCCAGAGTTATCAGGAAGTGTTCTTCAGTGCTGAATAGATTCTTAAAGTAAGATCACATTAAAATTTATTGGCAAAAACTGCAAGAAAGATGCAAAAAATTGAGCAGCTGCCGGATGGAAAATTTTGTCCATCAAAGATGCTCTGTTTGCGATGTTACAGTTTTTAAATTCCGTAAAATGGGATCAAAACTTATAAAAATGAGATTAAATTGATTACAGTAATCTTTACTTTCAAAGAATATTTAGCTTTTGCATGTTGAGGAAGATTATAGAAATTTTTGCTTCAGAGGTATTGAAGCTCTCCAACGCGATGGAAACCAATCGGCCGAATGGATGAAAGTGGATCTTACCGAAGTGCTCAAGTTAATGGAAGATTTAATCGAATATTTTGCTCAACCGAACGACGAACAGGACTTCGAAGAGAAGCAGAACTGCTTCCGCGCCCTTCGAAGTCGTCAGGATCTGTTCCAAGAAGAAGGCGTTCTCAACATGATTCTCGATACCATCGACAGATTCTCTCAGATGGAAGCGCTTCCCGATTTCACTGGACTGATCGGAGAAGAGACTCAGGTTGGTTTACTTTCATTACGTACTTTTCAATATAGTTTATTACAGGAAATGTGGGACGAAATTTCAACTTACTTGTATTTGCTCGTTGCCGCCATGATAAAGGGTAATCACTCAAATTGCGCTCAATTCGCCGCTGCTCAACGTCTTGATTGGTTGTTTGGACGTCTCTCGAATCCCCAATCCGCCGAGGGAATCTTGGACGTTTTATATTGTGTGTTAACGGAGTCTCCGGAGGCTTTGAATATGATCAACGAGGGTCATATCAAATCGGTTATCTCTCTGTTGGAGAAAGTGGGTCGCGATCCGAAGGTTCTGGACGTTTTGTCGTCGCTTTGCGAAGGAAACGGAATGGCCGTTAGAAGCAGTCAGAACACGATCACGGAACATTTGCTGCCCGGTAAAGATCTTCTCCTTCAGACGACGATGCGTGATCATGTCAGCAGTATGATGCCAAACGTCCTCGTAGGAGTTGTGGATGGAAGTTCGCTTTTCAAGAAGTGGTACTTTGAAGCCGAAGTGGAACATATCGAAACGATGACAAAGACGGCACCGTATCTCAGAATCGGATGGGCAAATTCCGTTGGTTACAAACCTTTTCCAGGAAGTGGAGATCGGTAAGGGTTTTTGCGTGTAAACATTCCCCACATAATTGTTTATATAGACGCGGATGTAACGGTACTGGGGACGATTTCTATTCATACAGTTTTGATGGAGAGAACATGTTTTGCGGTGAGTGCTGTGTATATTCGAAGTATTTAAAGTTTCTTTTAATAGCTGGACGTGGAAGAAAGGTCGGGCTAAGAACACTCAGAAAGGGAGATGTTGTTGGCTGTCAGCTGGACTTGGCTAACATCGAAATTCGATTCTCTTTGAACGGAAAAATGATGCCTGCCGTCTATAAAGGATTCAACAACGATGGATACTTCTTTCCTGTCATGTCACTTTCTGCCAAAGTCAGGTAAAGTGTAAAGTCTTTAGGCTGTTGTAAAAGACATGCGGTTAACTTGAGAAACAAAGGTAAAAGCTGTGCTTAGAATAGTCGCATTGTATCGTAATATTATTTCATCTAACCAACCAAACTTATAGACAAAGTAGACTATAACTGAAACTAGACAAAATCAGGAATCAACTTAAAAGCAATATTTGTGAAATTAGTCGTTTTAATATGTGTTTACCCTAATTAGTAAAGCTGTCCAGAAAACGTTTAAAAACCTAATTTTAGTTGTCGCTTCTTGTTTGGAGGAAACCACGGTAAATTGAAGTACGGACCTCATTCTGGATTCAGCGCGATTGTTGAAGCTGTTGTTGGAAAACTTGAAATCAACGAATGTCTTTCCTTCGGTGATGTTCCAAAAAACGTCTTCTGTGGACCTTCGACGCATCTTCATTCGACTAATCCTTTCGTGCCAGAACCAATCGATGTTACTTCGACGAGCCTTCCGCATTTCGCTATGGATATTCACGATAAAATGGCGGAAAATCTGCATGAATCGTGGGCGATGCGAAAAATCGATTTGGGATGGAATTATGGAGACACAAGAAGTGAAACATTAAAATTGCACCCTTGTTTGACGAGCTTCGAAAGACTTCCACAAACCGAAAAGGTCTACAATATCAACCTCGCTGTCGATACAATCAAGTAAGAAACTTTAGTTCTATTTAGCACTGATTGTTTTTTTTTCAGGACTATCTATGCTCTTGGATACAATATGGTCACCGACAAGCCACCCACTCGATTAAGGCCAATCCGTTTAGGACAAAAGTAAGTTCAGGAAAAAGATAATACTTTTAGTGAATTCAGTTATCAACAATCCAATGGATACAAACCACAACCCCTCGATTCGCGAGAGATCGAACTGTCAGAAGACATGGATCCCCTAATCGATCAACTTGCGAAGAACACGCACAATGTGTGGGCGAGGGAGAAAATTAAACGAGGATGGACTTTCGGAATCAACGAATTTGTCGATGCCACTCAGAAGCGAAGTCCCCATCTTGTTCCTTACGAGCAGGTCGACCAACGGATTAAAGACGCAAATCGTGAATCAGCGGCAGAATTCATCCGAGTTCTTCAGCTTTTTGGAATATTCCTTGAGTCACCAGCGTTGGAGCACGATGAAGTGGCCGAGAAAGAGCTCAAAGCCATCAACGCATTAACAAGAACATATCGTGCTGAAGCCACTTACGCCGTCATAAGTGGAAAATGGTATTTCGAATTTGAGGTGCTCACCGATGGGTACATGAAGATCGGTTGGATGGATGTGAGTGCGCCGCCCGATACGAAACTCGGCGCCGACGACAGAAGTTACGGGTTCGACGGATATCTCGGAAAGAAATGGCATCAAGGAGCTGAATCCTATGGAAAGGAGTGGAAGGTTGGCGATATCGTCGGATGCTTTTTGGATCTCAACGATCGCACGATTTCATTCTCATTGAACGGAGAATTGCTTCTCGACCCCTCCGGTAGCGAAATGGCTTTTGACAACGTGATTCCAGGCGACGGATTCGTTCCGTCGATGACTGTCAGCGCTGGCCAAAAAGCGAAGTTGAATTTTGGTCAAGATTCAAATTCTTTGAAATATTTCACGACTTGTGGATTGCAAGAGGGTTACGAACCTTTTTGCGTGTAAGTCATTTACATAATTGTTCAGATTCTTAAGGACAATTTCAGGAACATGTACCGTCAAATGCCAATGTGGTTTTCAAAACAACTCCCTCAATTTCAAGACATCAGTCCAACTTCGAATCTCGAAGTTTCCAGAATCCTCTCGACGGGAAACTCACCACCTTGCCTGAAAATTAGCCAGAAAGCAGCTACTGGTGATCCTGGAACAACCGAAAAAGCAAAAATGCAGTTTATTCGGTTGTCGTTACCGGTAAAGTGCAATGAGAAATTCATAAAGAACAAGTGAGTTATATAACTAACATACTCTACAAATAAAGATTCTTAATTAAAATTTTAGGGACAAGAAGTCAGTGCTTCAGTCTCTAAGTGAAATAGGAGTAAGAAGTTCGTCGATCATTTCCGCCATAAAATCGCCGGGAATTCCGAAAGAATTTGACGACGTTTCTGTTTCTACGGAAAAGAAGGTGAGTCGTAATCCCCTTTATAATGATGTTTTAAAGACGTCGTTGTAAGACCTGATTTTGTCTTTTAGAAGGAAAAGTCACTGGGAAAATCAATTCTTAGCGCTTTTCGTTCCCATGGAAGTCAAGAACACGACGATGACGAGGTGCGTTCGAAAGGCACGGCATCCGACGAAATACAGAATGACGTGATAGCTGAACCCGCCGCAGTAAGGTTAGTTCGCTCCCCCGACGTCCGTAGTCCCTCTGGAACGAATAGTTTGTCACAAATTCAACTCTAGCTGCATGTCTAACTGCGTTCGTTTTTCGCTCTAAAGAAACTCCTTATTACTCACCTACCGTATTCCATAATCTTTAATCCACATTTGATTGGTGCAGTCAACGACGTAGAATACTTACAATGATGAATTTTGGTATGTACTCGTTTGAGGAGTCCATTCTCACTTGGTTGTCCGTCGAAGGTCAGGATCCAAACGAATTTTGGATCGGACATGTCAGGTTGCTGCAGTCGCACTTGTTGCTCGGCGTGATGTGTTCAGAGCTGCATGTTAGGCTCTTTCCGTTATGTGGTGAATGCTTCTCTTTCTTGAAGCGCTATGTTCTATCAGCACGATTTGCTTCTAAAAGCTTTTCAAAATAGAATTTTGATGTGAATTCTATTTAGACAATCGAGCATTCTCGATTTGACTCAAGAAGAACGGCACTCGGCAGCTGAAAAGATGAAGGATCTGCATAGCAAAGAAAAACCTACAGGAAAGAAGGTTTCCGGACTTCTCGGAAGACTTCGCGACGTGAGCCACACACGCAAGAAAGAAGAACGCTTCTCACTTGCAGAAGGAAAAAGACTTAGAACCGACGATTCTCCTTCTGGGTCAGCGAACGTGAAGGCTCTCAATAAATCGTCGCGAAGTTTTGAATCAGGAGTTGAGTTGGATACGATCGAAGTGCCTCATGGAAAAGATGTTTTGGGAGGCGACATGCCGGCTTCTGGACCGGGTCGTCAAGGGACTCTGAAGCACAAGTCGTCTTTGAAGAAAAAGAAGAAGAAGGACGCAAGTCCGGCCGGAAGACAGCAACTTGTCATCATGGAGAAGAGACCTTCTATGGTTCCCTTGGAAATTCTTCCGGATGGAACGGTTCCTGAAGACGATTCTTATGCTATGGAAGCTTTGAAGGATCAGATTGACGAATATTACTACGGTCTTCGTATCTTCCCGGGTCAAGATCCTGCAAACGTCTACGTCGGATGGGTCACTTCTCAATATCACTTCTACTCGCCTACCTTCATCGAACCCGATGCTGTTAGAAAGTGCCGTTTCAATGAATTTGATCATCTAGGAATGTCCGCTGAAAGCGTCGAATACCGCAATTGCTACATGCTCAACGCTGCCACACTTCTCGCCGCTGTATCGGATTCTTCGAACACAAAAGTCTCTGGACTAACCATCGGATGTGTGATCGACACTTCCATCGGAGAACTCTCATTCTTAGCCGCAGGACAGGACACTCAGATGAAATTCAAATTGGAACCAGGGGCGATCCTCTACCCTGCGGCATTTGTTACTCCTTCGAGCACCGAGATCATGCAGTTCGAACTAGGTCGCATCAAGTACACGTTTCCTCTTTCGGCGGCGATTTTTAAGGCGTCTCTGAAGAGTCTCGTTCCATTCTGCCCTCCACGGTTGACGGTCGAAAAGCTGTATCCCATGAATTGGTCCCGTGTTCCAAACGATTGTTTGCGAACGACTTCTTTGAAATTATCGGACGTCAGAGGTCTCTTAAAGTAATCTGATATGTAACAAAAAATTCTTAGGTTGGTCGGTATTATGCGACGATCCCGTGCGGATTATGACGGTGTATGTGCCGGAAAAAGACATGAGTTACGATATCTTGGAAATGATCGAGCGTCCCGAGCATCTCACTTTCCATCGACAAACCCTCAACCTCTATTGTAAACTTGCTTCTCATGGAAATCAAAAAGTAGCGCACATTCTTTGTCAACACGTCGATGAAGATCAAATTATGTATACAGTAAAGAGTCACTGTAGGCAAAAAAAGTTTAAAAACTGTTAAAAGTGAAAAGGTTGATTTCAGATCTTTCTGGTGAAATGCGTCAGGGGTTTCACGATTTCTTGATCGCCGTTCACTTGAAGACTCACGCCGACGCGCGTCTCTCAACTGCGAAGGAATACGTGATTCCGTTAGTGTCTTCTTTGTGTGAAAAGAATGTATTTGACATAGAAGCCGAAAACCGCTTCCCGCAGATCCTCGGAAATACAGTATGCATCCGACCTTTCATGAAATCCGAAGACGTGAAGAAGACTTTCCATCGAGACGCCGAGGTGAAATTATTGCCTCCGGCAATTAACTTTGAAGCACTCAAAAATCACGTAATGGTTGCTTTCATGGGTGCTACAGAGCACGCTGTTCTGAATTGTCGTGATCTTATCGGAGGAAACAATCTTAACCACTTCGAGTAGGGCTCTCAAAATGTAAAATTGTTATTACAAATTTTTAGACCCCTCATGAAACTGTTTGACACTTTGTTTGTTATCGGAATGATCACCGACGACGATCTCGTAGAAGTCTTAAAAATGATTCATCCAAAAGCATTTGATGAAAATTACGAGCACGGAACAAAGCAGAAGGGTTTGACGGAAATCGATTTAGCGGAAGGCGTAAAGATCCAACTTGTGAACATTCTCGATCATCTCTGCGACATGCAGTTGCGGAACAGAATTGAATCGATGATCGCATTCTCAGAAGGATTTGTCGGCGATTTGCAGCAAGATCAGTGCAGACGTTACATGGACATCAAACAAACAGACATGCCACCGGCAGAAGCTGCCAAAAGAACAAAAGAGTTCCGATGTCCTCCTAAAGAACAGGTAGACAAATTTTCAGTACAATTCAGATTGTTTTTTAATGATTTGTATTTGAGATGTTCCGTCTTTTGCAATGCAAAGTGAAAGAAGAAAAGGATGGATATCTGCTCGATGATGACGTAGAATTTGATCAGTGTCCCATGGCGGAAAATCTTCAAGAACAACTGCGCGATTTCTGCGCACTTCTGGTTGAGAGGATCGGATGCGGAAAAGAAGATATAGATTTCTCAGGAGAAATCATTGACTTGGAAGACGAATCTTCTTGGGTCGACAATCTGGCGCATCTTGTAGTGAAAGTGCCACCGGCTCCGCTTCAGGCGAGTGCTATAGCGGCTTCTAACGGAAGCGAAAACTTCCGACAGATGATCATTATAATGCTGAAAGCATGGGCCGCGAACGACACCATCGACAGTAACGACTTGATTCGCGCAATGTTCCGACTTCTTCTTCGACAATACTGCGGAGTTCGCGAGATTATGAACGCGATGTCTCAGACTTACGTTCTCCATGAGAGGAACAACCAGGACGTAGAGGACTTCATTGTGTACCTGATGCAAGTACGCGAACTTCTTAATGTTCAGTTCGAAAGCACAGAAGAAATTATTTTGAAACGCGGTCTTTGGCAGCTAATGAACAACAGAATTTTCTTCCAACATCCTGATCTCATGCGACTTCTGAAGATCCATGAAAACGTTATGAGTATTATGATGAACATCCTTACCGCTCAACACGGAGCCATCGACCGAGAAGCCGCGGATGATCAGCCTCAGCAACCCATTAAGGACGCTTCTGAAATGGTGGTCGCATGTTCTCGCTTTTTGTGTTATTTCTGCCGAACTTCTCGCCAGAATCAGAAGGCGATGTTCGAACATCTCTCCTTCTTGTTGGACAACGCGACCATGCTACTCGCTCGACCTAGTTACCGCGGTTCCGTTCCGCTTGACGTGGCCTACTCGAGTTTTATGGACAACAACGAACTTGCGTTGGCATTAAAAGAAGAAGAACTTGACAAAGTGGCTGTGTATCTCAGCAGATGCGGTCTTCAACCAAATTCCGAACTTATCACTAGAGATTATCCTGATATCGGATGGGATCCGGTAGAAGGAGAGCGATACATTGACTTCCTTCGCTTCTGCGTTTGGATCAACGGTGAGAACGTCGAAGAAAACGCTAATTTGGTTATACGTCTTCTGATTCGTCGGCCTGAGTGTCTTGGAGTCGCTCTGAAGGGTGAAGGACAAGGGCTATTCGCAGCTTTCAAGGTAAACTTTTAAAAACTTCGGAAAGCTTTACATTTGCTCTCAGGATTATGTGATTTAAGTTTGCTTTTTTAAGTTCTTGTTAAACCTCGTAGTTTCCAGGAAGCGATTGCCCTATCCGAAGATATCAGAGCTCTTGAAGAAGGCGAAAACTTTGATTATCTGCACTCGTCCATTCTGAAAACCACAAAGTGGGTTACTAATATAAGGGTTGATTTAATTAGGGGTTTAGAAAATATCCCTCGAAGGAAGTGGAAGGTGAAGACTACGTCGATCTTGGCGGTGCAACGCTCCAGTTTTACTCGTCCCTTGTCGACCTTCTCGCCAAATGCGCTCCTGATCCACTAACGATCCAGGCAGGAAAAGGCGATAGTCTTCGAGCTCGGGCGATTCTTCGTTCCCTTATCTCCCTTGATGACCTCGGACATATCCTCGCTCTCAGGTTCACAATCCCAAACCTCGCCTCTTCAACAACTGTGGACGGTAGGAACATTGTGCACAGTCCGACCGCGGTCAACACGTTTGACTACGGTCACTCTTTGTTGCTAACACCAATGCAGAAGATTTCTAATGCTACGTCGTTTGCTACGCTTGCAGTTGATTTGAGCTCTCATAACACCCCGCGAACCAACCCTCCACTGGTCACCAGTCGGCCAAAAGCACATCAGAATCCTCCGCTCTCCGTAAATTGTGCGTTAAACGGCACAACGGCGAATCCGCGTCAGTCTGACCAATCGTTCAGACCTCCGCCGGTGGTTGTCACCTCTTCAAGCACCTTTGTTTATACTAACCGCTCGTGTGCTACCGTTGAGGAAGTTGATTCGACGCCGAACTCGACGTACGTAAGTGCGGCGGCGACGCCGATCTCTTCTCCAACAAAGAAGGTGTTTGGCCGACATGCCGGGCGACGATATACTTACAGCGAGTGCAGAATTAGTGAGTTGGCTTAACCCTTTAGCACTGTGGCACTCATTCCTCACTGGCACTCACTGTTAAGTTCTAACGTTTTATTTAGACACTGGTCCTCAACCCGGTCTACATCCAAGTCACAAGCAATCTGTGCTGTTATTTTTGGATCGCGTATACGGTATCGACTCGCAAGAAATGCTTTTCCATTTTTTGGAGCAAAGTTTTTTGCCTGATCTTCGTGCCGCAACAATGATGGATTCTGTAAGCGTGAAGTGGAACCATTTCTTGCTTACTTTTACTTTTTCAGCCCCGAGCGTTGGAAAGCGACACAGCTTTGGCTCTCAATCGCTATCTCTGCAACGCTGTGCTACCTCTTCTGACAAATCATTCGCACTTCTTTGCGGATGCCGAGCACCACGCCGCTCTTCTTGACGCCACTTTGCATACCGTATACCGAATGAATCGATTGAAGTCATTGACGAAGAATCAGCGCGATGCCGTCAGTGATTTCCTTGTAGCGATTACACGTGAACTACCGCCCGGAATGATGATTAAGTTGTTACGAAAGGTCATCATTGACATTCAAGAAATGACAGAGAATGTGCTCGTTCCCTTGAGAGTATGTTATGACATCATTTACATTGCTGATTACGGTATTCTAGATTATCACGCTTCACTACGAGCGATGTACAAAGTACTACGGATCGGGGAACTCTTATGGAGTCGCCACAGAAACTGAAAAAAGACTTTCGATGCTTCTCTTCTACGCGATCTTCGATTCGCTTGGATCAAAACCGTACGATCCGGAGCTTTTTGGAAAGGCGCTTCCATGTCTCACAGCTATCGGTTCCGCCATCTCTCCTGATTATTCCCTTACAAGCGGGGGTGAGGATGCCGAGATGGTGAAAGCACGTCAAGACGACGGTCTTTGGGTTCCGAAACCCGTTGACGTTTCAGGACACGAATTGCGGTCCGATTTGACGACAATGACAGGACGATTTGCTGAACATTTTCATGACTCCTGGGCATCACGTAAGCTCGAAAAAGGATGGACTTTCGGAGACTTTTACTCAAGAGAGAAGCTCACACACCCTCGTTTGAAGCCTTTCAGCATGTTGAAGGATTATGAGAAGGCATTCTATAAGGAGCGCTGTAGCGAGTGTGTACGCGCTTTGTTAGCGTGGACCTACTTAATTGACATTACGGACCAAGACGCCGCTCAGAAGGCTTCAGAAAGCCATACACCTTCTGGAAAATCGATTCAAGACTTTAACCCAAAACCTGTCGATCTCTCAAGTATGACACTCGAGAAGGAAATGATGGAAGCCGCCGAGAAGATGGCCGAACACTCGCACAACATTTGGGCTAAGAAAGTGTTCACAGAGCTGACGACGAAGGGTGGAAACATGCCGATTCCTCTCGTCCCGTGGGACCTTTTAACTGATTTCGAACGTCGCAAGGACAGATTCCGCGCTCAGGAAATTTTGAAGTTCCTACAGTATCATGGCTACCGTGTGACCAAGTAAGTTTGTTCGTCTGTCTGTGTGTACGTGTGTGTCAATGTTCGTGTAGTGATGGTCGTAGTTCGCCTTCGAGCAGTCTTTCTGCTTCTATTTCACGTCCCACGTCCCAACGTTTGTCATCGTTGCTTTCGTCCCGTTCGGTGCACTTCCAATTGCCTCTGCCTTCGGATAACTCATCCTCCATCGACTTCAGCAACCGTGACTTCGAGCCTTCTCAAGAAAGGGTTCAGAAAGAAGGCGAGCGAAGCACTGTCGAAAAGCGATTTGCGTTCAATCTGCTCGACAAACTCATTCAGTACTTGGAACAGGCCAGTCTCAAAATGAAATCCGTCAAACCGAGTCAAGAACTAACTCGACGCAACAGTTTCAAAAAGGAAGGTCGCGATGTGAAATTCTTTGAGAAAGTCGTGTTGCCTCTCATGCATGCCTACTTCAACGCCCACAAAAGTTATTTCCTTGCGAGCAGCAGCATCGTTCAAACAGGAATGGCTTCAAACAAGGAAAAGGAAATGGTTGCAAAGTAAGTACGAGAATGCATTCGTCTTAAAGAAGGAACCCCTTCAGCTTATTTTGTCGCCTTGCTGCCCTGCTTCGTATCAAAAATCACGCTTTTGGCAGTGTCGCAAAGATCACCGTGAAATGCCTTCAAGGACTAACGCAAGCGCTGGACCTTCGAACTCTCGTAAAGGCAAATTCTGACATCGTACGCACTTCGCTTCTCACCTTCTTCAACAATTGTGCCGACGATTTATTCACCGCCGTACAGGAATTGAAGAATAACGGACAATACGCGCTACTTCGAGGAGAAAACCTCAAATCCTGGCTCAGTGTGGAATTTGCGAATCAGATGATCATTCCGGTCCTCATAACGATGTTCTCACATCTCGCGAGAAATCACTTTGGAACTGACCTTCTCCGTAAGTCAGATAATCCCAAACAATGATCTACCTACTTTTAGTGGACGATATCCAAGCTGCGTGCTACAAGATTCTCGACAGTCTTTATATGGTGACAGAACTCTCGGCATCCGTTGCTCATCGTAAATCCATTGCATTTGAAACGGAAAAGTAAGTTTTCACCTTATCTTTGCTTTCATTCGATTGATTCACAGTGATGAAGAAATTGTTATTGAGCTTCAAAGGTATTTCAGACGTCGTGTAGTGGTTGCATTAATAGTTACTTCAATGTTGTTTCGTGGTTGAATTTTGTGTTTCGATCGTGTTTTAAAACCCCTTTTAAATAGTTTGTCTTTAGGCATCGCTCAAGTTTGGGACAATGTTTGAGTGCTTTTGCCAGCTGCTTTCCGATTGCCTTTTTGGAGCCCGAATTTAATAAAAACAACAAATACTCGGTCCTGGCAAAGTCACAGGATCAATCTGTCCAAGTTCAAGAAATGCTTCAGAAACTTTCCACGCACATTCCCCAATTGGAGAAGTTGCTCATCAGCATTGAGCAGGTTGCACAGAACAGCACGCCCTACAAGGACGCCAGAAACGTCTACGACGTTGATCTTCCTTTGATGTGCTCTTACTTGACGTATTGGTGGCAACTGGGACCGGACGGACCCAACAGAACACCGTAATTTATATGGTTAATTAATTTATATTAAGAGATTTACAGGCATCCGACAACGTCTGTATGCAGTGAACACATGAATCGCATATTCTGCGCTCTTCTTCAAATGGTCAAAGATCATGTGGGAGTCGAAAACGCGTCGTGGTTGTGTCGAGTGAGCTGTAAGATATTAATTCATGCAAAACATGTAATGTGGTTAATTGTATTAGTCTTTGCGGTTTCTGTCATCCAACACGTAACATGCGATCCAGTCAAAGACCATATTCTGCCGATTGCCGAAAAATTGCGGCGAATGGCAGACAAAGCATTCAAAGAAGAAGAGCACATGCGAACTCATCCCGACGATGCGGACGAGGGTACGGTAGCTGAGGACAACGCCAGGCTCGTGAGAGATGTTTACGCGTATTTCCCGGTTCTCATGAAGTACACGGACTTGCACCGTGCTCAGTGGCTCAAGTCACCTTCTTGGGAGACCGATGGAATCTACGAAAACGTCGCAGTCATCTTCAAGATTTGGTCTCTGAGTCAACACTTCAAACGCGAGGAACTCAACTATATGGCGCAGTTCGACGAAGACGCTCAGAACGCTGGTGGTGGAGACATGAAAACCGGAAAAGCCGCCATCGCTGAAAGGAAAAAGAAACGTCGTGAAGGACAAGTAAGCGTTCCGTTAAACATTTCAGAGAATTTAGCATAACTTAATCTTTTGTAGCTTTTTAAAGATCTGATTCGAAACGGAGTATGTTATAGATGTTGTGTAGAGATCTGTTCTTAGATTTCCATTCGTTATGTCATGCTTCCTTTCATTACTCATTTCCCCCTTTTTACTATTTATTCCTCGAATAATTCGGAAATTTAGGTCAAACGGGACAAACATGCGAACAGTATCGTGATCGCTTGTTTGAAACGTCTTCTTCCAGTTGGATTGAATGTTTTTGGGGGTCGCGAGTTAGATATTGTTCAACAAACAAAAGAGAAA
>KI641967.1:7728-19160 GCA_000505645.1 Steinernema monticolum
ATCGGAATATATAGAAAGAAGCGCATAATTTGTTTTTATATGAACAACAATAAGGCTTCCGAATTATAGAATCTGCCTAAACTTTGACGAAAATAATAAAAACAAGCGTCTACAATGCTTCAGGCTACAGACATTCCACCAACGATATTTGTCTCGACATTCATCATAGGATTTGCGTTTTTCAACTCTCTTTAAAGTGTGTTAGGTCTTTAGTTTCTTAAGCCGCCAAAGCGGACAGTGGACAAACTAATTTGTCCAATTTTGAAGAAGCGCTAACGACAGAAACAAGAATTTCCATTTCGGGTCTGATGTTTGAAGCTTTAAAACTTCTTCTGCGTGTTCCTTACAAGGAAAAACTCCATCAACGAGGAAGTTTCAATCAAATTCGTGAGAAACGATCTGTTTGTTCTCGTTAGCTCAAGTTTATTCACACTTCAATGAACAATGAAGTCTATGTGAAGGAATCTGAGCATCAAACACTCAAACCTTAACATCTATTGCTAACATCATTTCACTTAAAAAAGCTCTTCAAATATTAATTCTTTTCTTCGTCGATAAATCAACATAGAAAAGACACTATCGTTCTTTTTGCAAGCGTTTGCAGCGTTTACTGACGCGAACGAACATTTAATTAATCGTTTTAAGCGATGTGAAAGTGACGTTGATTCAAATGAATCTCTAATCATTGCGCTCAACGATTCTCTTTAATGAGTTGTTCTACATAGTGCTGTGCTGACTAAAGCAAAATCATCAACTTTTGACAAAATCACTCTCGAAGCAACTCATCACGAGGTTCTTCGAAAGAAAACATTTGTCTGCTCGCATTTGAGTGCTTTTAATGTTTTGATCTTTTCAAAACAGTTCAACCTTTCGTCTGAGTTCTCAGAATCACCAATGCATAGAGATGACGTTTCCTTAACAGCGACCCTGTCCTCCTTCATTAACCCCTAGCATACTTGTGTCTTTACCACTTCGTCCCCCATTTTGTGTTCTTTTTGATGATACCACTTGACTCAAGTTTGCACTTTCACTCCCGAGAGATCGATCGCTTCGTCATACTCACCGCCGCTTAGTTTAACACCATCGATCACCCCTTATCTGCACTCTTTTCAGTGCGACCGCAATGGTCTTTTAAGGACTTTACTTGGCCGTTTAGACTAATTAACTGCCCTTTGCTTTAATCTTTACTGCACAACTTCCAACTTTTTCGCTCCTTGCACCCAAAATGACCTTGATTGCCTTTGCCTTCGCCTTCTCATGCGATACACGACCGCAAACACATTTTACAACGATAGGTTGTGATTTTAAAAAGAACCACACGACTGGCATTGAGATTGAGTTTTCAGCGTGACTATTGGCGCGTCTCCCGCTTATGATGAAGAAGAATGTCGACAATGATGTGCAATCTTTTATCACCATAAAATCGTATTTGATGGAAAAGAGAGTTCAAAGTATTAAGTAAGCGCTCTTTTTTGATTACAAGAGAAATAAGGAGGAGATTAGTAATTCACGCTTTAAATTGAGAAATTAATGTACATATTTGGCAGGTACAACTACTTGTTGTTGGCAAGGGAGACTTATCGAAAATCAGAGATTAACGACCATATACTTAATTCACTTTTAAGCCTTCATACATGGTGGGAATGTTTAATGTCAACAACAAAACAAAAAACGTCAGTAATATCAACCCTCTTAGTGATACCCTTGCGTGCTACCTTAAGGTCCGACTTGATCTCTCCCTTATTAATGCATAAGCATGGGTAGAGACAGTTACATCACAATGGAGGGAGTTCGGACATACGAGAATAGCCAAGGCTTGCGAGTAGGAAGATAGCAGCTTAATAGTAGGGTGAGGGCAATGTTGCCTGAGTAAATTACTTACAGGCTCGAAAACGACAAGTTAACAAATCTAGAACACTTAATCGTAGAGTTACAGAAACCATTTGTGCTGCTATAAAATATTCATCAAAAAAATGTTTTGACTTCTAAGCAATGAAGACAAACACTTTAAATATTAACGAATGTTTTTGAAATGTGTTACACTTTTCTTCAATTATTCATTCTTTTTTTTATGCGAAAACAAAGAAATTATCATTTGAAGAATTTCTCTTTCCGTGTTTGTTGCATCGACCTTTTCATTCCCATCTTTGCTCTTAAATAACAAAAATCAACCGTATTTGTTTTACAAGTAGGTCCGTACGACCTTGAATCGTTTTGTTTATTTGCCTCATAACAGTTTGTCTTTTCGATTCCCTTCGAGACCAAACATCAGTGTTTTGCCAAGAAAAACATCTTTTTCTGTTCTTCGAAACGTCGTTTTAACTTAATTATTTCGGCGTTGTTTGCCCACTCGGCCACGACCTCGTGCTTCTTTCAGCCGTTCTTATCACACAACTGTCGCCTCTGTAAACAGCGAACCGTCCTTCTATCACCGCTAATCGTTGCGTGACTCGCCGAATGTTGCACGTGTTCCACTCTCGCCACTTAAGCAAATAAGCTAGCAGACAAATGTGGATTTGGGAGCTGAAAAGCCAAACACTTTGACACGTCGGCCCTCCGCGGAGATTTGAAGGAAATTTGTTTTTTGAAGTTCGCTGCGACGTCACGTGCTCCTTTTGTTGTGCGCTCTTCGCGACGATTTCGCGTTTCTCTCCGCTGACTGATTTATGACCAGCAGACGTCATCATCGGCGATACTCGTAGTGGAATGTCGCTAATTAGGAGATGGGGGGAGCCTCGGGAACTTAGGGAGACACTTAAGGGACCTGAACGGAGGGTGCTCACGGCCGAAGTAGACAAACACTTTGTTTTGCGCTTTGTGCACCGTGGCGCAGCGCCATAAAACTGGCTTCACAACAACCGTACGTCAAAGCGATGCGCGGGGATTCCGCGGGCGAAGTGCGAAGTTTGATAAATGGAGTTTGCAATGGCGGTTAGCGATTAGAACAGTTTTAGGTGTTTTTCAGAAAGCGACGGTTTTCATGCGAAACAGTTACTTTGTTAAAAAGGTCTTTTGTTAATTTGCAACTATACAATAGATTATTCAATATTTACACCAATGATTCTAAAAGAAGTTGGGTTTGCTTTTGAAGTTTTACAATTTATTATCTTTAGTGCGCTCCTGTAGAAGGTTTTATGTACATATTGCCCCGAGGGCTTCATAAATCAAAGTAACTTTTGAAAATGGCTTTTCCACTCACTGAACTCCACACTCTTTGAAACTTGCATTTTCTACATTACTATTCAAGCGCAAAAATTACGTCCGGAACTCCGCTTCGCGTTTTTTAACAACAAGTACAACGTTTTTTTGCTCTCAACTATAGTCTCCTACGTTCAAAATGTTCTTTTTTTATAAAAAATCGTGTCTCAATTATGTGTCATTAGGGAAATTGCGCCGCTAAACCGTCTTTTACTAAAAGTTTCTAACACACGACGACTCCAATAACATTTTATTTCCAACAAGAACATCATAAACCGATGACCACATGTTGTTTATGGACTCCTTTTTGCAATTTATTGCCAAAAGTCGTCTCATAACCTTTAAAACTCTTTTCTTTCGAGTGTTCTTTGCTTCGTTTTCTGTCTTTTCTGAAAGTCTCCGTCTCTCTTTAAACAAACAATGGTTCCCTTCTTCTCACTCTCGGTTTTCTTATCATTTCGTCGCCTTGTTTTTGTCGCACGAAATCGAAGTCAGAACATCGGTAGGCGGCGGCGAGGGTGATGAAACAATCGGCGTGCCACCGCCCTCCTCCACCCTCCACTCCTCGTTTAGCCCATCCTCGTGCTCCCGACTTGTTCAATCATCCGTCTCAGACCACTGCTCTCTGCTCTCTTCTCTTTCTAGCTTAACTATCGGGCAATCCGCTATCCTCCCACCCTCAACGCAATATTCCAATTCGGCCAACTCCAGTTTCCTCTCTATTTGGTTTTACTTTGCATTTTCTGTTGATTCAAAGGCCATTCACGCCATCTCTGCGTTCATTTTTTTTTCATTTTCCCAATTCCTCCCGTACTTCTCCCTTTTGCACGTCGACATTTCGCATTCAAATCTCTTTTGTTTTCTATTCGCCTTGGAACTTTGCTTCTTCACGCGCGCCAAAAGTCACTTTTATCCTCTAAGTCGGGGTTTAGTGCAGGCTCAGCAGACTCATCCAATTTGAGTTTAGACTTTCTATGCTTTCGTTTAGGGGTTCTCGGGTTGAAGATGAGGCTTATTTTCTAAAACCACTTGGTCAGTTGTCAGCTATCGATTTCTCGCGCGTTTCTTCTCGCCTTCGATCCACAAAAACAGCGCTATTTCCTGTTTTTGCAAAGTGAGTGCTTTCAATTGGTCGTGCGCGTGCAAAGTTGTGCGAGGCGCAGGAATATGGAAAAACAACCTCGATCTAGACGAGTCGTATAGTTAAAGAGAGGTTAAGAATCGTGGCTTTCCATGGCGCGATGCGTGTGTTGATAAGGAGACAAAGATATTAATAAAGACGTTTACTAAATCTTACGGTTCAACTTAGAGGTTTCAACAACTAGTTTGCTAATAACGAATTTGCGTAAAGTCAAATTTTGAAAAAGTTGATCTTTGTTAAAACAAAATCTCATCGTTTAAAGAAAGCAAACAAGTTCTAATTTAAAACCTTTTGTCTTGGTTAGCGCCGCTAGACCTTATCAATCGTGTCAAAACAAGTCGAACAGATCGTGTTTTGTGTTTACATATCAACAATTGAAAACAAATCATTTGAATGTCAGCTGCGTCTTCTTCGGTTTTTATTCAAAAGGAACTAATCGCTAATTTGTGGCTTTGAACGCCAAGTACCGTCATACAAATGGCACAAAGAAGAAAATTAACGCAAAAGCTTTGAGTCTCAGAGATCACAGGATTACTCCCATTTAACGCAAAAAATGGAATCTTGTTTTGATATGCGGCTTTTCTTAAAATTGGAAAAATTTCATTGCTTGCTTGCAATGCTTGGGCAAGGACCTAAACTAAAGACCTAAACTGTCAAAAATAGAGACCCAAAGAGGCTGCTGAACAACGACTTTCCGCTCAGATATTGCTGATTGGGTGTTTGTAAGAGTGCAGAACAGTTTTCTTTTTCTTCAAAAAAAAAATGCGTAGGACGACTCGGTGACATGTGTCAGGGTCACTTTGTGTTCTTTTGACTGCATACGTCAGTCTTTGAATTGAATCAGAACGTTCAAGGAAGCGCTTATTTTCTGGATTTTTGACGTAATCCTGCACAAAGATAGTAGTAGGTTAAACTCGTTTGCCTTCCTTGTTGAGAAATAGATCCGTCGTTTGCTAACTAATTCTTTGAGTTCCTTAGCTCGATAAGTTCAAAGCGATCATGTCTCAAGCACAAACACATCATTTCATGAATATTCGAGCTTTAATGCTTTCTTCTGTGTTTTTATTTTCATATTACACTCCACGTGATATTCTTTATTTTATTCATGAAAAATTGGCTTTCAATCTCATTGCGTCACCTTTCCTTGAAACTATTATTTATTACTGAGAGCTTAAATCTCAAATTAGCTATAGAGATTTTGTTAAATTTTCTTCAAGGAGACTTAACTTCCATTGAAGTCAAACTTTCCGACGTTTTAAGACTCTTTTTCTACGTATAACTTGTGGTTCTAACATCGCACCGACATATCTTGAGAATATTTTTATTCAATTATGTGTGAAAAAACAAACTATTACACACATTTCAAAGAACTCATCCGGCAAACCGACGTTTTCGAGCGTTCAGATGTTTAAGCATCAAATGAGCCTCTTTATGGCACCTCCATCATTTTAATTGCCTTATTTCAGTCGAAATGCGTTCAATTTGCATTTTATTTCTTACCACCAATGGATGATGACGCACTTCGTGTCCCTTAAAGAAACGAACACACTCGTTTCGTTTTCGTTAGAAACAAACAGACTTTATATTTGGTTTTTCCTCGTTAATAGCTCTCCGTTTCTCCCGAATTCTATTTTAATCGCGCATTGTTATCTTTAGTTTCTTCTTGTATAGTCAATAGTTTTCTGAAATTAGTTACATTACTTGCATATACGAATTTCAAAAGACCATCGCGTCTACTGCACTTCAGCTATTTAACGCAGTTGCTTTCAGAAAATTACTAATTAGTGATTCTTTATGGGGTTGTTAGCGTTACCCTTTCCTTTCTCAGAGTCTCTAATAAGTCATCAATGCCTTGTCCGCTTCGTTGCCTTAGAAGTGCGTTTAACTAACGTCGGATTATCTTGCTTCAGGGGTATTTTGTGCTCGCCAATTTCTTCTCGATCGCCGTGCCAGACTCCACTGCTTCAGCTTCCTCTCAAAGCTTTTATCTCCATTTAATCTGTTTTTTCTTTGGTCATGTGCGATGTTTGCGCGATGTTTTTAAGAAATCTGTGGGCGTTAGCTAATTCACAATCAGTATTCTCCGTTTGCCTTTGGAAGTTCAGCGCTAATGACGCGAGCTTCGAAAGAACCACTTGTTTTGGGCGCCCAAATCCGACAAGAAAATCCAGGCGTTTTGTTTGGCAATCATTGAATTGCCTTCGCGTGCAATTCTCCCATGAACGATGAAATATTCATCTTATTGCTTTGCTAACTGTTTTTGTCACTCTCCCGGGGGGGTTTCGGAACTCCGAATCGCCTTTGGATGAAAGGAAGCGCTGTTTTCCGTTGTTTTCGCCGAAATCGACGAATCTTCAGAAGACGTTCGCGGGATTAGATTAGCGGGTTGACTGCTTTACATGGATTTGTTCTTAAATAAGTGGGCGCTACAACTTCTCGAGTTAAATGGATTCGCCTCTCGTTTTCTAATCTGCTAAGAGCTCGCCTCGAGAGGGATTTGGATCGTTTCCGCCGCTATAATATATTCTTCCGTTTCTTTTCTGTTTCCTTGGGCAAACAAAAAAGCCGCCGTTTTCATTCAGTCGTGAGGGCACTCGTTCTGCCTGAGTCTCTTTTTTGCCTTATCCAGTGCTGTTTGGAGCCTCTTTGATATACTGTTATGCACTCTTTGATCTACCTGAACTAAAATTAGAAATGATAGACTCATAATTTTATTTGGAAGCACGTCAGCTTTCAACTGTTCTTTTAACCCTTACAATCAAACCAAATGCGTTAATCTCACGTTGGGCCATAACCTCTGCCTTCAACAGCAATTTCTCATTTCCTTAGCTCTAAACAAACAAATCCATCTGTCTTATCTGGTTGTATGCCACTTACATACATTTCTTTTCGGGATGTCAACAATTAGCGATATCGCTTGTCGGTCGCGGAGACAACAATTGTGTCGCCTATTACTTTGTTAGCTCGGTTTGTGCGGGTCGAGAGCGGTTAGTTAGTAGGATGGAGTTTGCGGAGGGCGCCGCTTTCATTAATATATACTCGAATTGTTTTCTCGCGACTGTGTGAATGAACAGCGCGAACGGTGATGTGACACGACGGATTCTGACGTTTTCTTCTTCAGGTTGAGCAAACGAAACAAATTTTTGAGAAGAAAAGTGAAATCGGCAATGTAATATGGAGAAAGGGAAGATTCCAGTGATTCCTCTCGATGGTCAAGTCCGTACCCAGCGGTCGCTCTCTTCTGTTCAGGTTTGTTATTCTTTATTTTTGAATAATTTTTAAAACCAAAGAAGCGAAAAATATGTTTATAACGAAAAAATTAGGCATTCAATTTGGCGTTTTTTCTTATTTTTCATTGTTCTGGTCATGTATGTCTTCCCTTACAACGTGATACATATTGTCATGCATTTATTATTAGCATTTTGTAAAAGTAACCTTCGATCTTTGTGAGGCATTTTTCCATCAATTTCCGACCCAACGCGGAAAAGTTTTTGTTTGTTCAGTCCTTAAGATAAACGAACATTGCGTAATTTATAGGTTCGTGGAAAATACATGTTTTGCAAAATGTATTGTGCAAATAGTTATTTAAAGGCTAAATGATTGTTTTTAGATTCCGACGGGCTTGCAAGAACAAGGTCCAACTCCATTCTTCCAGTATCGTACTTCTGAATTCATTTTTGATTTGAAAAAGCCAATCTGTGGGCCAGTGGAAAATGGCAAATCGTCGTCACCCTCTCATACAAGACGTAATTTGAAAGAATTTCTCACGGCGCGGTGGGAAGAAGCCAAAAAAGAAAAAGTCTTCAAATATGACTTGAACTGCATGTACAAATTACTCGATGGAGACTATAATTTGTCAATTCAGGTATTAATAACCAGTGAAATATGACAAATACCCTACTTTCTTTAGTTGAATGTTGAGAGAGGGAAACTGCGACGAAAACCCATGCGTTTCCGAAGCATCAAAGAATCCTTCAATAATCTTCGGTGGAACTTTACAAGGTTGAAGACAGAGGAGATTCTTATGTTTTTCCGCTGTTTGGATCGACCCTTCAGTGATGATCCGCTTGATCGACACATTGTAGCAGTCAATGCGAGTCCCTTGGAGAGAGGACACAGTCTTCTCGTTCCAGCTGTAAACAAGTGTTTACCGCAGAGCCTCACGGAAGCTTCCATACGAATGGGTACAGACATGATGCTCCTCGTCAACGACGATTCATTCCATGTACTCTTCAACAGTCTTCTCGGCCAAGCTTCTGTCAACCATCTCCACATGCACGCCTTGTTTTGGCCTTACGACAGTGATCTGATTTTCAGAGTATGACTTGAGCACGAAAATGGAGATATATCGAATGGTTCTTTCAGAAATACGATGAACTATCGAGGGGAGTTTACGCGATCCGCAGACCCGACTGGTTCATTTCAACTTTTGCATTCCAACTCACAGCAGTCACCGAATTTGATACATTCATTGAGAACGTATGTAAATGCGTGGATCTTCTTGCCGAACAAAGAGTCGCTCACAATGTATTCTTCACAAGGGCTCCTCTGATCCGAACCAGTGGACCCCTCAGATTTGAAGAGCGTTACCCTTCTTCAATGCTCGTCACTGCCTATGTGTTCCCACGGCGCTCAATCACTGGAGCTAAACCACCTACAAACTTCAATCCTGCTGCCAATGAACTTGCAGGCTGTCTCACTTCTTACAGTATGATGACACGATCCGATTGTTCAATTAATTATTTTTCATCTTTCAGCTTTTCGGTTCTTCGAATCTGTAACAGAAACCACCGCCGCACGGATCATCGAAGAAGACGCAGTATTAGAAGACGAACACTTTGAGAAACTTGCCCGTGATGTAGTTGCGGCTATCACAGGGCAAGTGTCATCTGATGACGACGAAGACTCGCTCGAGCGGAAGGATTCCAGCGAACAACTGACTTCGCCTGAGCTTGATGAATTGCGTGACTCATTCCATACATTCGAAATGCGATCACCTAAGCGTTTTGCCAATCCGGGTCCTTATAACGATCGTAACCGTTCGTATACGGTTCTCTAATGAAGACGTGTATTAAACTTTAATGCATATAAATAACTCTTTACATGATTTGAATAAGAAAAATATATATCTATCCATATTGAGAAAAAGGCAACATGTGTTGAATGAAATTTCTTCGAAGCAAATATTGAACAAATTTATGTTTCTGCAAACTAAACAAATCACCAATACTAACTATCCTGTATTACTTAGTAGCCTTCTAATCTCGGAGGCCTGCTAGTTTCGTGCAACAAGTAGCTTCGCATATTGTTGGCTCGGAAAGCGTCATCTTGCATTAAAAGCCGTCGGTTCCCTAGTACGGTATTTCCTAGAGCGGTCGCATACATCAGTCTCGGAATGTCTTGCAATTCTTCCGGCATCGTCACACAACTTGTTTCTCGTTTGAAAGACATCTGAAAAGTTGAAATTAGCAGAATAGCAGAACCCTTATTAAATAGTAACGAATAATATAATTCTATTCCGAACTTTATGAAAATCGAACATCAATAAAAATAGCAACCATGCAAGTGAATTAGTTGTGAAGAAATTTTACGCGAAAGTTGTACTAAAAACCTGCTGTTGCCGTAATCCTGTCTTCGGGAGAATCGCAATGTACTTGTCGGGAAGCTGTCGATTCTGATAAATTCTGTACACTCGAAGTGTGTGTAGCCGCGCTAGGACAGCAATAACCAACGAACCGAGAGCGATCGGAATCGCAACAAATGCGCCCAGCTAAACAATTAATAAAATTATAAGTGAAACACATCAGCTTACCTCTTCTCCGTCTTGAATCAAACGTTTAAAAAACTGTAACTGTTCTCTTTCCTCGTGGTACAATACATCGTACACTCCAAAAGCCACAACTCCAAGTGTTATCGGAACACCGCACCCAGTGAAGAATTGCGACCGCGTTCCATCGACATCTCGGTATATCAGGGCCCACTCCTTCTTGTTCATTCGATCTTGTTTGTGCATTCGCTCTACGGTAGCTTCGGCGAAGGCATTTTCTTGCGTCTCCGTGAATATGGTTACAATTCGTTTGTAAAACGAATCACGAGCCTTATTCGATGTCGATGGAGGAAATGTCGAACAGAATCGTCGAATCATATATGTAACTGCTGCCTAAAGCTCAAACTGGTCCAACAAATCAAAATCGAAAAGCAAAAAAAAAAGAATATTCAGGGTTTCTGCCGCAAACCAAATCCAACAGAACTTATTGTAACAAGTTCATCAAAAATTTATCCATCTCTATATGTGCCTAACCATCACAATCAATTGGCCATCAAAATGAGACAACGACTTCTGCAAAACAATACTCTTACTTCTTTCGCTTGGGAATCGGCGCAGCAGTATCATAAAGTCGGTCTTCTCGGGTTCGCGTGTACCATTCGTTCTTGGTTGTGTAGAATATTTCCCGTAGTTCTGCGTGATTGGGTCCCTGACGCATTTTCGAGCGTTCGTAGTCGGCCAAGACGGAATCGTTGAATACGGACGTCTCTCTGTTCTTCTGGAAACTCAGCTCGGACTTTTCGATAGAACGTGTGCACTCGTACGGGAAATCTGTCTTCGGATGCCAGCAAGCGACGACTCCATTCGAACACACAACGACTTGAGGCTTCGACAAGTCGATACAGGATTTTGAGGACGACGCTCGGGAATTCACGATCCGTCTGACGCTTCGGAGCGGAATCAATCGACTGCAAATGCTTTGCATTTTCTAAAATTGATGAAATTAAGATTCGGAAGATATAAAGTGGAACAATATTTATGAAAGCTCGAGTTAGAAATCTTAAAATTTCCGAAATTTCTCAAAGTAGAGCAAAGTATAATACAACGTTTGAAGGATACTGAACGTTATAAATCAGGGAACTCGCAGTATACCGCTCCGTACACTAAATTTGCTTCTTAAACTCGGCTTCTTCACAATCTTTACATTTAAATCTTAACATTTTCTACCATTCTGCAGCAGCACAAAGGAAAATAAAGAAATAGTGCGTCCTGGTTTGTTGGACAGTAAATCCCATACGTACCAATTATCAGGCAAATATGTATGCG
>KI641990.1:1019-11779 GCA_000505645.1 Steinernema monticolum
GAAATGCGGCCAATGTGGTCGCTAACAAAACCCAGACAGTACGACATTTCGAGACTGACTTTTTCCGACAAACACTTGCAAGAGATTTTCCGATTTCAGTATAATACATCTGTTCAAACTAGTGATTTGTGGATTCCAAACAGTTCCATCCACATGTCGTGTCAAAAAAAAAACGTATTTTGTGGTTTTCTGTTGCATATTGCAAGTGTGTGCATTCAACACGCGCACAATAACTCGCAGTGAGATAATCGATTAAAATCGATTGAAAGTCCAAGTCCATTGAAAGCTCACGCTCCCGGAAGCTTACCCGAGCAAAAATGACTTATGCAGAAAGCACGGTGTCATCTATAAACTATGCAACAACAATGATCCTCACATAATAAAAAAAGAAAAGAGTTTCCCCGCCACAAAGGAAATTCACTTTTAAAGGGACTCATTTTATGCACGATCTATAACAATTCGAGGTCGAGGAACACGCAGAAACAGTCAGATTTTCACGAAAAAGCAGTTTGTATGTTTTTACCGCCTAACTGCGAAAATGCGAAACGAATCAACTGACTGAACACGTCAGCGACCTTCCCAAATTTAGGAGTAGTCTGAGACAGTGAACACGTATTTTGGTTGTCTCTTCAAGACAACACCATCCATTTGAACGAAAGGGGTAAATTAGTATCAGATCAGGGATTTCGTCATTTTGCATTTGGAAATCATTCCGAAATTCGTCTTATTCTTGCCTTTTTGTTTCGTCTTAAAAAACATTTATTTATGCAATATATTTACTTATTTCCTTGTTTCCTTTGCCAAACACACACTGCGAAATAGGTCTACAAGGACTTTAGATGCAACTCTCGTTGAACGGGAAGACTCTATGCCTTGTTTCTATTATTTTATGTCGATCCATGAGGCGCCGCTTAAATAATGGAGCAGGGAGAAGTCAAGAGCAGCGAGAAGCTTTTTGGCCGATATATAAAACAACAAATATTTTCACTGAGTTTCACTGAGAACTGCGTTTCACTGACTTAGGTTTGAGCTCAATGATGTTGTATACATACGTATGGCGAAGCCCATCTTCTCTTGGCAGAAAACTCCAATTCGGGCGAATTTGGGTTCATTTCACTTTGCAGAACTTTTAGAATAAAAGTTTATTATGCAAATCAACTTCGCATTGTCTTTATTATTGCTGATATATTGAAATCGCACACCACTATCTGTAGAAAGGCTTCGTGACGATCGTGTGCTTCCTTGCACAGCGATTAACCTCAAATATGTTGCTATAGAAACCAAACTCCGGATGTCGAATTGGACGGAAGCAAAATCTTATAAATGCGTCTGTTGTTTTAGTTATGGATTACCGCCCAGGTTCCGATGTGGATCTTATCAACTTTTTATATCGCAGTTATTCGACGTTAAAAAACGAATATCTCATCATCAAGCGGGAGCACGACGAAGAAAGAGGATGTCTGTTGCAGGTTTGTTTGACACTCGACTTGCATGCAACTTCCTTTCTCTTCACAGACTATCACGGGATTGCAACAAAATGAAAGTGAATTGATTGATACTTTGAAGGAGTTGCGAGTCTACTGCGATCTGCTCCTCGCCGAAAGGACAGACCTGTTACAGACAATCGACATCTTGAAAAAAGAGGTAAAGTATCTCGCCGAGGGCATATGTACGCGTCAAAATGATTGCCAATTCTCTGCGGACACCGAGTTGCTTTCAAATCGCTTATATATCAGTGCTGTGACGTTTCGTTGTTTGTTTGACGCCTTTTTTCGAATTTTTAAGCGCTGAATTTTTCGTTTCAAATTCTCTTTTTTTTCTCAAAATGCACCTCCTCTTGGTGTTGTCCTGGCAATGATTCAATTGCTACTGTTTGTAATGGCTAACTAAGTCAGTTTAATAAAAATGAAGGGTATAAATGGGCTTAAAAATTACAAATAGGCTTAAAAAATAATTACTGCACCGAGACTGTTGGAACGCCTACACTATAATATTTTGTTTGCGAAGAAGAATCGAACAGGGTGACACTATCGATTTTGCATTTTGTTGCACAGTTATTGTAGAAGGCAATCATTCCAAACAAACACAACGATTGGGATGTAACGAATAAACCCTCACTACTTGCTGAAAACAAGCCGGAATCATCTTCAGGGTTTGTTAAAATTAGTACGTAAAACATTACGGCGAGAGAATTCCAGAAAAACAGAGATAAAAGATCATGATTTAATAGAAATGTTGACCTTGGAAATGGAACAAATGAGGTAAGCACGACAAGCTTCAACTAATTAACACACACTCTTAAGGAGCGCGCTCAATCGATCACTTTCTTCACAGGAGGACATTACAAGCTTGAAGGAAATGATTGCCGAGCATTCGCAAGAATTAAGCATGGTGAGGATTCGCTTCGGTTACCCAGTCTTATGAAATTTTCATAGTGGAAGCAAAGTCAAAGGCAAAGAATTCAACAAGACGATTTCCCAATAGCCAATCACAAAGAAGACTAAAATTCATACCAGCATTTCTGATAAATAAAACATAAAAACGTAAATAAATAAATTGCATCCTTCTTGAGTTATTCCTCCCAATCGCATGACGCTGTCCACTCGGCATCCCATCGAGGCTCAGGTTTCAGGTTTTCGACTTGACATTCGATGATCGACTTGATGTTCTTCAAGCATGGTTGATACGAGAAGATACTTTGCAAGTCACACGTTGGAACATCTCCTTTGCAGAAACTGAGACATTCGCTTTTTACCCCTGCAAATAAGAAAAACTTTAGGACAATATAGCCGAGTAAAAAAACCTTTTGCCTTGCAGCATGCGGTATTATCGTTAGCATCAGCGGCGCAGTAAGCCCACGTGGTTAACTGAGACACACACTTCACTCCAAGACTACTGAAAAATAAAAAAGCTGAGAGTCTGAAACATCCATTAAAACACACTCTTTTAGCGCTTCAACTGTTGTATTGTAGCCACACAGCGGGAGACAGAACTTCATTTCAGGTGGACCAACGGTTTTACAGCATTTCTGAATTCTCTCATGGAGAACTGTATCGCAAGAACATCCACACTTCTTTTTGAGAACATTTGATTTGAGAGACCGTCCATAACACTCACCCTTAATAATATTTGCCGACATCGCACACAATGTATAAGTCTACCTGGACTGATTTTTTAGCACAAAATTCAGGGTCGTTTGGACAAAAAGCTTTGAGTTCTGACTCAGTGTACAGTGACTCAGTGCATTCCCCAATTATGTAGATCAAACAAAATAACGAAAATGAACCTTTTGCTTTCATCACAAAACAACAACTAAAATACGAATAGGAAAACTTTATTCAAGAAGGAAAGATGCACTCAAGAAAGAATAGAAAACAATGGAAATTGCGGTTATGCGGATCCACCGTGTTAACTGTATAACCCTATATAGGTCAGATCAGAAACGCGCGAGATCTTCTTGAAATGTTTGTTGATTGGAAACTTTGAATGAAATGAGAGGTGAATGTAAACACCCGGAAAAGAGAGGTCACAGAAGTACAAGTAAGCAAATTCATCGATTCATTAATCCTCAGCAACCTGGAATTGCAAATTCAGATCAGCTAGTGAGCTTTTGCGTCGTTTATCTCTTCCTTTGGCTGCGTTGTAAGCGACGCCTTGAAGTGACGACGATTTTACAGGTGGCAAGTTATTCGATCCAAAGTTCCTTTCTGTTTTCGCTCTTTGAATTAGGGGAACCTTTGCTCCTGTGAGTCTCTGAATAGCCGCCCGATCGCCGAAAGATGCGGATGCGACGTACTTCGCCGTTAGTCTCTCGCCGAGGATCGTGTGGCAAAAGGCGGACCTGTATCTTCCAGAGAAGATGTTGTACAAAATCGGATTGCTTGCAGAATTCGAATAATAACAGAAGCCTGAAATTCATAAATATTAACAACTTGTCGATTCTAAAATGATCTCAGAAATACCGGACAAGTAGAAAAGCGAGATGAAAATGTTGTGCATTGCGGGAGAACTGCTCGATTCGGTCATATTGATGGACAGAAGTCGTTGCAAATGAAATGGAAACCAGCAAACGAAGAACGATATGACGACGGCGACTTGAAAGACATGATTTATAAAGCACTCAAATAAGACGCTTACCGAGGACTTTAAGAACAGATCGTCTTGTTTTCTCTTGCTTGTCGGTCACCTGCACAAGACGTCCGCCCGAACCAAAACAAGAGTCCATGTTTTTCAAGCGAATCAAAATATGGCAATACGCAGATGTTATGAAAAGAGCTGAACAGTGGCTAATTAGCCAAACAGACCTGATAATGTACCTGGTAACAAGAAGAACACAATGAATGCGAAATAAATTATCGTCTTTTGTTCCATCTGCTTCAAGAAATCCATGCCACAAAGGTCCGTTCCGCGAATCGTACTTCCATCGTCAGTTATCTAAGCAACAACATTTGAAAACTAAATCGCGAGACATACCAAAGGTGTCCACGGCTGGTCCATCGCGAAGTCAGGAAGCGGAACTCTGTTCAGGACAACAAGAAACGCCATTGGCAAAGCAGCACAGAAAGAAATCATCCAAACGCAGAAAATGATCACTCCCGCTCTGCTGAAACTGGAGAAGATTTTGGACTTTAGTGGAAAGCTGAAAGTAAAAGAAGCATTTGTCATTTTTTAGTTGCAAATGTCATTACCAAATAGCGAGCCAGCGTTCAATCGAAAAGCAGGAGATCGTAAGAACGGAAGCGTAACTGGTGAATTCGGTGAGGAATGCGCGAAGTTTGCAAATGTCTTCGTTGAACGGATACGGGTATACCACGTTTATCGCATCATAAAGTTCCATTGGTAAGCCTAAAGTACTGTAATGACGTGACACCATGTGCGTTGCAAACGAACCGAGTAGAAGCATGAGGACATCGGAAGTAGCCAAGCTCATGAGATAAAAGTTCGTTGGAGTATGCATGCTCTTATTTTTTATGATCACAATGATCGTACAGGCGTTTCCGAAAACGCCAAGTAGCAGAAGGAGAGAGTACATTGCAACACTCGGGATGGCTGCTGATTTCTAAATAATAGGCTTTGTAAAAACAACTTTGTAGTGCACTCGATGTACCGGAGTGCATCGTTCGCCTAGTATACTGTACACATAGTCGGTTATGTTTGGATTGGCATAAATTAAACGGTCGCAAGGGTCGTCCGGTGTACTCATCTGAATAAAAAACGTTTGAAATATTAGTGGCCGTTTTCAGAGTAAAGGGAGCGCTTGAACGCTGTTATTTCATTACGAAAAGATGTGTCATAACGTGCAAGAAGCAAGAGAAAACGAGATTCATAACATTTCGAAACAGAGTTATTGAAAATTGCCACAATCGTCATAAGAGGGCTCAATTAGAGAGCAATTATCATAATACATGTCAGTTTCAATACCTTTGAGGGATGAGGAATCAGGCGACGGACATAGAAGAACACTGGAAATGAGAATTTTAGAAATGCTGAAGTAACATTCTACGCATCTTTTTGCGAAATAGACAGTTACAGCAAGCGACTTTGTCGTTACTAAAGTGCTTTCATGGCATGGCAAAACCGAGGCACTTTTACAAGTTACACGCTTGATTGCTCGAAGGTAGATAACAAACCAAAATGTTTTTCTGTTGATTGATCTGGAGTGAGAACGACGACGCCTACTTTTCCACTTGCGGACGTCACAAAATCGGTTATTTTCCCTAATGAGATCGGCTTTCATAAGCGAATTATTTATTAAGAAGTAGAAAACGCAGCTTGAACAGGCTGAGTGAACAACGCGGAAAATAGCATAAAGCATAAGAAGCTATCATACAAATTTGATGTCGCGGTAAGCCAACTGCGAAGCGTATTCGTCCGAAACAAAGCCACAAAAACGCTTTCTTAAGACTGAAGCAACTGAATTCAGAAGACAAACAGGTAGAGCGCACACAATAAATGAAGCTTATAACAATTCACGCTGATAAATAATTGGTAGTTTCCAATGAATCTTCACCGACTGATTTCGGGAAACAGAGACGCGTCAGAAGAGGTATGAGCAAGTCAAACGGACAAGAGAAGTTCAGTCACAATGACTCTCGGTGACACAGCGTCACCACAGTGGGAAGCAGCCACTCGTTTTAACCAATTTAAGTGCATTTGCTCCAAATCATAACTTCCGGAAACCGACAAAGCAAAAAGATATATTTCCTATGTTTCCACAGGCAAGTGTTCAGCGGAAAATCGACAAAACAGTGAACAATGGCAAATATACAAGCTAACTGCGCAACGGGTCGTTTAAATAGAGCTACTTTGGAAAATGTCGTCTACTAATGAGAAGTTCGGAGAAGCGAGATGAAATAATGTTCCAGTTGTGCTGCTTGCCATATGCGGAAACTCTATCTAAGTCATAAAACCAACGCCAACTTGGTAAACTTGGTTAGAACACTTTTAATTACGTCCTAAGTGTATGAAATTGCAAACTGAATGTCTTTCTGTTGAGTTAGGGCCGAGATATGCGATCGTTTATTTTTGTAACAGCATTCATTCATTAATTAGAGACAACGACCGAAATTTTAATCTAACCAGCAAAGCGTGGATGACCACACAGCACACATCGTCGTGCGATCTGTTGTTTACAAGCATTTTTCTAAGTCATTCATACAAAATACATTTTTATTTTTATTTTGCGGAAAAATTAAAGCTTCCACGAGTTGCGCATCATCAAGTCAAAGTAGATATCCGTATCGATCGCAGCACTAATTCCTGCGTAATAGTTCAAAAACTCTTCTTTGGTAACCTGAAAATTACGGGAGCTACTTTACTGTTTCATAGCGAAAGTTGACCTTTCCATCAACATGGCCTCCGACTTCGAAATTGCGTAGAAATTGCTCGAATATTTGTTCTTTCGATTTCTCACCAGAAATGAACTGAGGATGTCGGCGATGTTCGTATACACCTTCCATGTCGGCAATGGTGACGACACCATCACCTGTTTTGTCAAGCTTTTGAAAGGCTTTATCGATGAGATTGAGGCGCCCCTGCGACATCGGCGGCTAAATGGAATGAGTGACACCGTTTTTGCCTTTACATCTGTCACCTACACGCAGCGCAACCAAGAACTCGTCAAAATTTATCGACCCGGATTTGTCCTTGTCGATGCGATCAAATACGTCCTTAATTTCAGAATCTTTTATCTTGACTCCGTAGTCGTGGATTCCCTTCGTAAATTCCGCAAAGTCCAAACTTCTGTTCTCATTATCGTCCATGATTCGAAAAGCTCTAAAAACATTTTTTTTCAGCTGCGTGTGATGAGTTCGTCACAAACCTTCCCAGCCCTTTGATTCCAGCTGCTCCACGGCGGAGACATTGATACCGTAGTCTTTCGACGGGGTCCGTTACAGACTGCAATTTCTGTTCCGCCTTCTGCTTAAGCTCGTGCTCACTCATTGAAGCTGGCGATAGGTTGAGAATCGAAACTCCTAAAGTTATTTGTAAAAGGACGGAACGAAACCAAGTGGCACAAGTAGTAACGAGGAAAATAGGTTGAGGTCACATGCCACAAGGGTTGTTTGTGAACTCAGAATGTGCTTCGTGCCAGTCTCGAAACGACTGCTCTACAAGATTAGCTCAAAGTGGCGACATTCAAATCTTTGTTTGTTTCCCAAAAAACGGGGAGTATGATCAACAAGGAAAAGGAGGACAATTGCGGAATGACGGAGCCTCAGGAGGAGAATAGAAGCATGCGCACATTAACCGCACGACGACCGCTTTAATCGGCACCTGCATCGAGGTCTGTCTTTGGCACCGATGTCGTTCGAAGCGGAGCTGCACGCACGTTCGTAATTAAGATTAGTTTACTGCCGCAAGGGATAATATCGCATGCATATGCGAAGTAGCCAAGCTGTCGCAATTTTGAGAATCGATAGCACAATTGGTGTTTTAAAAGGAAAGATCGTTATTACCCAAGGCAGGCTGGAAACAAGCCGAACTGTTGATCATGTTGTAGACGAGGACGTAGCAAACAGACAGACAGACGGAGAATGCCCTCGAGGACTCAGCGCAGCTACGCAATATCGAGTTTAACAAGTATGTCTATGCAAAGAAGCAATTCCCTCTGTGGTCTAAATGCTGAGCCGTCCAAAATTTGCATGGCATTATTTGAAGAAGCGACAGACCACCGATAGACAGATGGATGAGCGTTAGACGGAAATTGAAATGCTTTCAAGAGATGTTGTCACTGCTATGGCATGGCAGCGCCGCCGGGAAAAGAACAAATGTGGTGAGAACATATCGGAGGCACATCGATCCACTCAAGCGCAAAAGGTCTACGTTTTAATTCGAAGCATAATCACCCAATGATTAAATGCAAAACGAGAGGGTTATTGTTACTATGAGCAACGAAGCAAAGCTTACCCAAGCACTGTAAACAAAGTTTTTCACGTAGTCGTTTAGCGAAAGAAACAATACTAATAATTCATAATATACATCGAAAACAAAACACGATAGGAGACCAACGACTGTTAGTTCTCTTGAATCTAATTTTTGCATGCGAAAATTACGAAGCAAACAAAGCTTAGTCATAATAGATGTTCTTAAGAGAACTAATTAACTTTTTGATGTGACCCGAGCATTGATTGTATGATAAGCAATAAAAAACAATGTTAACTACATCAAACTGTCGTGTAGCCCTTTCAGCAAAAGTGTTTTCCTCTTAACGGGGCTCTTGAAGAACGTCACACCTCAACTCATTAAGATGTCGTGCTCAGCTCGTAGACCACGCGAATCGTTTATATCAGTCGGCCGACAGTGTGCACTCAAGTACTCCACTCATTGTTTAACAGATATTAGCCGCTGACTACTTTGACTCTGTTCGCTGAACTTATATTTCTTTACGGTATATCTTTTAAATTTAAAAACAAATTGCTAATTGAACACTTTTAGATTATAAATAGTTTCTTTCTCCACTTTTAGCATTCGGTTTTAAAAAGTAGCTAAAAATTCACGTTAGTTCTTAGTTCGTCTTAGCACGTCGATACTAAAAATCCGTTTACTCTCTGATTGTGAGCGTCCCCTGCGCGAAGAAAAGCATTAAGGTATCACACTAAACCAACACCGCGCTCTCATTGTTTCTTAGCCGATTTGTCGCTTTTGCGTAACCAATCGGTTCAAAGGTTTTGTGGGATTTTTGTGATGTTTTGTTCCAGAGTTCTCTTTATTTTATCATTGTCTTCCCTAGGTTACCATAAAGTTCTCTTCAAAAACAATCTTGTAAATGCGTTTTGCAACTCAACGAAGAAGAAAATCGTTTCCAAAATGGTCTCTCAACGATGGACCTCCATTTGGCCCTTTGGATTTGCATCGTAATCAGAGAATGCGAGCGAAAAGGTATACATACACCTGCAAGATTTTGACCGTTAATCTCACTTAAGGGGAATTTCGCGTTACTGACCTTTCTTAAACCACTTCTTTACGTTTTCTCTCTTCCGCTGTTTCGATGCGCGCATGAAAACATGACCATTGTGGTTTTCAAACATGTTTTATAGGAAAAACCATCCACTATTTCACTTTGCCGATTCGAGTTTGCCCCCTTTGTCCGTAATCAACGAAACCGACATGTTTCCACCACCAGTAAGATACGGAACTGAATACGGGCGATCTTCAGATTTATACTCGACAAACAGGTATAACAATACAGCGATAAGTTGACAATACTTTAAACGTTTAGAAGCAAAACGCAAAAATTCGGCTTAATTGCGGCCATTCTATTTGTAGCTGCTTTGATTTTTGTCGGGACTTCTGTAGTTTTGTTTCTGACGTTAAGAGGACATAATTTGGGACACACTGATTTAACCGGTAGTAATCGTCGTTCGGTAAATGTTGTACTCTCGATTGTTATTTCCATAGATTTAAAAGAATGCAGTAACCAACAAGATAACATTCAAAGCGAAAAGAAGAAACTACAAACGAATGTCCCAGCAGTAACCTTGAAGGATGGCCTTTGTCTCGAACACGAGTGTATCCAGTTGGGTAAGATTTTGAAAAACAGATTGAAAATAGTCAGAATTTAATCTTTGCAGCTGCTTCATATCTGTCCAACATGAAGAGCGATATCGACCCATGCGACGACTTTTACGAATACGCTTGCGGAAACTACGGGGTAAACCGCTACGTCCCTGACCATGAAACCAAGATAAATGTAATCAGCGAAATGAAAGCTAAATTGGACAAAAATTTGAGAGGTTTGATATACGATATGAAGGGTTCCCAAATAGAACTTTCTTCAGATCTTCTGGACAAAGCGATCAGAAAGAAAACTGGCGATGCGGTTCAACAGATGTTGGTTTATTACGATTCATGCATGGATGACCAAGCACAAGATGTTACAGTAAGGATACAGAATATTATGAAGTTGCTTTGTTTGTTAAGGATGTGATGCCTCTGAATTCACTGATCTCAAGCCTCGGAGGATGGCCTCTTTTGCAAAATGCATTGTTCGACGATCGTAATTTTGTTTGGGAACTGTTAAACGGACAGCTAATGGCGTTAGGGGTGTCCGGAGCGTTTTCAGTGTTTATCCACGAAAACCTCGACAACCATAACAGACATATTTTGATGGTATTGATGGTGTAGATAGTGAATAGAGTGGTAAAAAGACATTTAGATTGGAAAACCAAAATTACTTTTGGGTCAAAAGCGACATTATCGACAGCCATTTGGTCAAAACGAATACGTGAGAAACTACGAGTTTTACATGAAAGAACTGA
>KI642001.1:19778-42354 GCA_000505645.1 Steinernema monticolum
GCTGCTGTTAATTTACATATATCCTGACTAATGATAGAGATTTTGGTAGATGTATGCGTTATTGCCGTTATGAGTTTCATGGGCGGTGAGCACTAGTGAGGGATTGAGCAGGATGACCTACTTTCGGATTCAGTGCGTCAGCGGTCGTGTGCACCGCTCACCCCATGACCTTTCCTATTGCCGCGGGTCCACTCGCCTGTCGTTCCTTCTGATTTGAGATTTGATTTTCAGCTGTTCAGTTATGGCATTTGGCAAACTTTGTGGTTTACTCCTAATATGCCATTTACTATCATTTGCCAATTGCTGTCCACTCATCGTCCAGTCAGTGTGCTCTTGCCAAGATCTACCCGCGAGCGGAGTGGCACTGGACTGTTCTAACTCTGAGGGATTCCAATCACTTCGAGTTCTCCTTGCTAGTCAAACGCAGCTCGGGCTCATTCAACAATTAGTTCTTCAAAACGCAAGCTTGCAAGAATTGCCCGATGGACTATTCAAGGGACTTTACATTAAACGACTCGACCTTTCAAACAATCGGATTTCTTCAGTGGGTGAAAACGCTTTCGACGGTCTACGAGGAGTGCTCACCGAACTTCATCTTAATAAAAACCAGCTCACCGAACTCCCGTCAAACGCTCTTCGAAATCTGAACGGCCTCGTACGTCTTGACCTTTCCAACAATTCAATCATCGAGCTGAACGGACAAAATATTTTGCCTTCTCTTCCCAAGGTAAAACAAAAACTGGGCGCAAACTGTTGATCACACGCAATTCAAACATTTCAGTTGTACGACGTAAATTTCGGAAACAACCAAATAGAAATTCTTCACAAATCTGCTTTCGAAAACGTGAAAAACAGTGTTCAGACGATCAACTTAGGCAACAATAAACTGCGATCTGTTCCAGCGTCTGGTAAGTGCGGCAAATAAAAGCCTTTTAAACCCAAGCAAATTAAGCAATTCGCGGGTTTAAACAACTGAGAGCTCTGCACATGCATAACAATGCAATCGAAGAAGTGGAAGCGCTCGCGTTTATGAACCTTCCGGTGTTGGATCTCCTCAACCTGGCCACAAATAAAATCACAAATCTTCACCGACAAGCGTTTTTGAACGTCCCCAACTTGCGTTTCCTCTACTTAACCGACAATAGAATCGACACAATTCTGGCTCAACAGTTTGGCGCTTTCGAACAGCTCGAAATGATCGATTTGACCGGAAACCGCATCGCGGAACTTTCATCGAACGCTTTCTCGAATCATGCTCAATTGCGCCAGTTATATTTGGGAAAGAACCAAATAGCACACATCAAGGAACATGCTTTCGCCAATAGCTCAGTTGTCATACTGTTACTCGACGGAAATGAGCTTTCCGAAATCACTTCATCGATGTTCGACGATCTTCCCAACTTGCAACAACTTTCACTTAACGGAAATAAGGTTGGTGCCACTTGAAAGGAACTTAAGAGAATTGTTAAATCCAGATTGGCCAGCTGAGTAGTAAATCCTTCACTGGCTCTGCTGCTCTCACAATGATCGACCTCAGCTATAATAAACTGGTTGATATTCCCGCAACCACGTTTTTGGGTCAGTTGAACATGGCTTTAGTCGACCTCCGACACAATAAAATAATCCGAACTCCGTATTCTGCTTTCAACCGCCGCATAACTACAGTTCTTCTTCAAGGTTTGGTTCATTCGCTATTCAGCTGTTGAAATAATTTACATTTTCAGAAAATCCACTAGTATGCACGGAAAAAGTACACATGCTGCAAGAAGGAGTTGGCGTTTACTTGCCTAACAGTGATGATTACGTGTGCGGTGGCAAGAAAACAATTGATTCAATGATTAGTCAGTTGTCTGAGGGTCAGGTGGTATCGGAGCAGGCAGGATATCAAAAAGCCATGGAGAACCCATTTAATGGCAACGCCGAAACAGCATTTGTACAGGACTCTGCGCATAAACTTGTTTCACCTATTGAGGTAAGTAACCAATTATTTATTCGTAGCGCTGGTTCTATTACCGACCGGTTTTACGTTGGTGAATTACGCATAACGTTTTTTACTTTCATCTTAACCTCTTTCATACACCAAAAATAAAAGTTACTTTTTAGCCAAACATTAAGGGCATCATACAAAATGAAGAATCACCGTCTTTAATTCCGATAAGACCTGTGAACCAACCGTTCATTACCTCCACTGAAAGCAGTGTACTTCCAAAGCAAAAAATTGTTGAACAGGTGACACGATCGCGCGGAAGCTTTGGAATCGACACTCCGATCAATAGCGCTAGAGGATTCGAACTCGAACAAATCGCAGCTATTACAGATGAAACCCCCATTGAAACCACTACTGAAATTGCCACTGAAGCTCCGATAACCGACATCAGAGACAACCCAAACATTATCCATCCCTTCCCGGTGCCCTTCCTAAAGAGACCTCCTAAGATCTATCCAGCATATGCGGCGGGTCCCGTTACGACGCAGACATTGCCTCCAAGCATCGTAATTGCTCCGAAGAAAGAAACGAACGAAGATGACGAAAACAACAGTAGTAGAGGAAGTGCAGAAAAGTTTGAACAGTTTCAGATGGAGGAGACAACAAAACAGATAATGAGTGAATCGTATCCATACGAAGTGAATCAGAGCAACTCATTCACGCAAAGCTTCTCTTCAAGCATTCTGATCATCGCGTGTGTGGCCACAGCAGCAATTGTCATGATCGCTGTCTTAGTGGGTCTTTGCTTCGCTAAGCACCGTCGAGTTCAGCGATATGGTTCATCGTCTTCAAGCAGTGCTCTGGCACGAACGAATGCGTACGTTGCCGCCCAAGCGGCTCAGATGAACATGATCTATGGAACCATGCAGCGATGCAAGTGAGTCATTCATTTTCTCAACACAACTTTTTCCGTCAAAGACGAAGATTCGTCCTCCTAGGTTTGAGAACAAATTCACCTTGACCATGGAATGTGGTCAGCCTTTCACAATCGATAACCTTTTTGTTTCTATCCGCTTTGCTGTTTGGTGGCATTGACCTATTGCGACTGCGCCTTATCGCTTTTTACGAATGCACAATTGCGCAGTTATTACGCTCAACAAAAATTGTCTAAAAGGCGTCCTTTTAGCAGCAATTCCGGCACTATGGGTCGCCCCGATGAGAACAACGTTTGGATATACGGTACCTCAAACTACGGTGGTGGATACTACCAGTGAAAAAGCCAAAAGAAGAGTTAATAATTTAATTAAACATACTGGTGTAACAAATGCATTTTCGCTAGACAGTTGCTTGTTATATGATCTATCTTCGGAAAAATTAAATGAAAAGTGTGTATAAAGGACTTGTCCTTGACCTGCCGTCCTCGTACGTCTTACCCCCAATATTCAAGTAGCGTAACATGAGCGGACGCCGACCCCAGTTCAACATCTTTTTCCTGCGTGCGCGGTCGTAGGCTGATCAGTCAGTAAAGATTGCATAGTGCGGACATGGCCTATCTTCCAACAGCTCTCTTTGTGCTCTTAGCAATTCTGTCTACGGTGTCGGCATACTGTCCAGCCTTCCTCCAAAACCAAACTGCTTGCTCTTGCTCAACCTATATTGATGGAGCTATTATTCGGTGCAACGGTCCGAGTGGTCCTTTGATAGTTGATGAGCTTAAGAAAACGCAGATTGAAATTAGTGAACTCGCCTTGGAAAATGCCAACATAATCGAGGTTTGTTCACATAGCGCAGACTGTTTCCTATTGCGATTGATATTCAGATTAGCGCTCGCGCCTTCAAGAACCTTCGTATCAAGAAACTCGTTCTGGATAACAACAGAATCCGAAAGATTCATGCTGATGCTTTCAATGGACTTGAAAATATTTTGCAAGACCTTTCAATCAACATGAACCGATTGTCAAAGGTTCCTTCCGAAGCATTGGTTGGACTCCGATCGCTTAGTGTTCTCAGCATTAAGTGTAACCAAATCGGAGATATTGAAGGATCGCTTTTCAAGAACATGCCCAGCCTCATTGAATTGAACTTATCTGGCAACAAGGTAAGTACAAAGGTGTTTTATGAATAAATATTTCTGTTTAGATTTCAAAAATTGATGGACTTGCTTTTGATGAGGTCAAAAATACACTCCAAAGTTTGGTCTTGGATAATAACGCAATGACGGAAATGCCGGCCGAAGCCATTCGTAATTTGGATAACGTAATTGCTCTTCATCTTAAGAATAATCAGGTAGGCATTGCATACATCCACAACTGAAATGTTTAAGCGCTTCTTTTTAGATTACTAAGCTAGACAAACTCCAAATTGTTAACATGACTAGTCTTAACATGCTGACTCTTTCGGGAAATCAAATCAGCTCAATCGACAAAAACTTTGTTTTGAACTCGCCTAAGCTCTTGTACGTCTACCTTAACAACAATGATATTGGAAGCGTTGAATTGGGAACTCTCGCGCAATTTTCCGATGTTCAAACCCTCGACCTTAGCTACAACCATCTTGCCGAGATAACCACCGATATGTTCCGCACTCTAGAGCACTTGCAGCATTTGAACCTTGAAGGAAACTCAATTACTGACATTGCTCCTGGTGCCTTTTCGGCAACTCCCCTCCTTCTCCTGTGGCTTCCTCACAATTGTCTCACTTCGATCACTTTAAGCACTTTCCAGGGAGCTCCTTTCCTCCGTCAAATCTCTCTTGCTGACAACAACATCCGCAACATTCAGGTTGAAATTTTTAAAAGATGTGAAAATTAAAATTAGTGTTTTTAGCCTGGAAGTTTTGGATATCTTCCAAATCTTCACACCTTGGACCTTTCCAGCAACAAAATACAAGTCCTTCAGTCCGGAGCTATTAGTGGAACCGATCATTTGACTGTTAGACTTCAGGGTAAGTTCAAAACGTCATCTTTAACGCGTAACAAAAAAAAATATAGAAAACCCAATGGTCTGCAGTCAAGATGGATTCCATGTAATGAACGGTCGTGAAGCGATCAATCTTACCACTGAACCTAATCTTATCTGCAAGACTGACTACACTCACGATATTCAAGATGTTTGCCCCAAGAAAGGCAAGCCCGCTCCCTCTCCCATGTGCGTCAAACCCGTCAAATGTTAGTAAATTGGGGATGGGCATATGCTTACTTTATTTTTTAGACGAGGAAGTGATCACTACCGTAACCACAACAGAGGCCACGACGACCACGGAAGTCATCACCCCTGCCCCTCAACCCTCCACGATCCCCGGACGTCGGATGAACATGGAACGTTTCTGGCGTCTCTCGAAACGCCCAAGTGAATCTGCGTCCGCTCTTCACCAGCACATTCCTCTTGATGTGGCTAACGCCGCTCAGGTTCCCACAATTCCGGTTGTCCCGCAGGTACGCACTATCTCATTGAAGTAGATCAATGACCTTTCTTAGGTGCCTAACGGAAACTTACCCTCGCGCGTAGGTGAACGACTGAAGCAGCTTAATGCGAGCAGAACGCTTCCGCCATGGCTCAAGACTGACAACAAAGGAGCGAAAGATGCGATGGAGTTCAGCGCCGATTCAGCTCCCGAAACAGTAGCGGTGGCAGAGACCGCTTCTTCGCAATAAAAAGCACCTATCGCCACTTTAGCATACGGGCTTCATCTTTACTTTTTCTTTTCAACACCTCAAATTAATAATTGATGACGTGTTTCATATGACATTTCACAAATGATCTTGCGCAATTTCGAAAACATTGTAATTTAATAATTTAATAAATCTTAACTGACCTGGAGAGTTCCTAGACAGATCTTGTGTGAATTTCGGTGCTGGTTTGTCGTAAGGACTTGGCAGTCTACCGGTGGGCAAGATGAGGTTTGCGTTTATTTGGTTCAAAAGACAGTAGATCACCAGAGCGGGAGCATTCATATCATTTGATGCATCTTTTGTAAAGAACACTTTGTCACTCTCCATTTGATCAGCGAACTTTGTAATCGAGTCGAGAAGTCTCATCAACTGCACGAATTGGAAGTGGTCGATCACAACATTGCATTTCGACTGAGGCTCGACAACCACGTTAATCTGCAGGAAACTTGGAAATTTAGCGGTCATTGGAAGACGCATGTGAACCTGTTTGTCATCGGGAGTAATGCAACAACGTAACGATACATCTCCAACTAGAGGAACACTCGGGCATTCTTCTCCGTTATCGGTATCTATCCAAATTTGTGATGTGTTTAACACTAAAATAGAACCTAAAAGGTAGCGGTAAGACTTATTTGCTCTCGCTTATAGACATACTGTTAAACGCTTCTAAAGGCTGTTTGAGACCAAAAATTGTTGTTTTAAGAAATTCGGTATCAACTCCAAAGTTAAAGGTTTCAAGAAAGTCGATTGCACCGCCGGTAAGATTGTTTAGAAACCCTGTTAGAAGATTTGATCCGCTTGTTAAGCAGTTTGAAACAGAGAGTGTTGAGGTACTAACGACAAATCTCTTAGGAAAGCGGCTATCGTCTTCATGTACGCTACACGGAACTATAATCTTGGGCATCAGCATGTCGAGACGAACGTCGATCTGAACATTTTCGCCTCGGTGACCATCGTTCCCTCCTTCCTTGAACAACACTTGATGAAAACAAAACTAGCAAAATTGGGTATACCAGAGCTGAACAAATGTCGTACAACATGTAGGCCATCCATCGGATCGTCTGAGTATCCAAAAGCAAGTTGAAAGGTCCCAGCTGTATGTGAGTTGAGCTTGGTGGCACTGAATTCACTTTGATTCTCAGAAACTTATCTCTTAAAGCTACTTACGAGGATAAGATTGAGATGCTGGGTAAAAGAAGTTGCAAAATTCCAAATGCAAAATAGGTAAATTGCTCGGAAGAGAAAGACGGGATTTTGTATTTGAAGAAAACAGCGACTGGAGCGCATCGCGTTTCGTGGATTGAACGGAAACACATTTCACATCGATGTCGTCGATTCGGACGACAACCGATTCTGTTTGCAGCTGAGTCCACATGCGAGCGAAGCGTTCTCGAGCACTTCCATCTGAAATTGCCAAAATAAGGAACGCATAACGTTTTGGCACATGCCGAGTCCCTGATTGATCTTCTCAAAGTTGTGTTTAAGAAGTTGGGTCATCCATGTAGTGCAATTGTTTGGTGTTGTATAGCGAACCCACGTCGAGCGGTCCGACGACGCAGGTGTGGAAGGATACGCATCTATTGACAGGCGATGAAGGACGATTTGCATTGCACCGGATTCCATGTTCCATCCTTCGGGGAATCCTAAAGAGAACATAAGCCACGTCCAAATTGCATGTACTCACCTCTTCCCGCAGATTCATCATCGCACAAATGAAAATCAGTTCGATCAACGTAAAGATGGAACGACGTTTGGTGAATATTAAAGTTTTGGAAGACTTTGTGAGATGGAGTTCCTAAAGGTCGAGTACCCTTTCTGTCGGGACGTTGAGTCTGTTCCTACGTTGAATGATAACTAACTGGATATAACGATGACCTACCGGATACACAACTTCGAGTGGTTTTTGACTGGTGCTAATAAGATGCAGAATATGTTTGTAGAATTCGATGGCTGAACGAACTTGAGGGAGAGTTGCCGTCCATAAGAGATCTTCAGAAATGACTTGGATCCTTCCGCACAGAACGCGTCCGTCTGAACAGAATCCAACTTGAGCGCAAAAATTTCAAAGCCTACCATTAGCATTTTTTTTTACCACTATCCTGCATCGGCCTCCGTTTGTAATCAGTCGGAGGGGTGCGTTGATACTACGTTTGTTCGACTGCTGTGTCTCAGGCGAATGGGCACTTCCTTGAACTCTTAGAAGACTCCAACTAACTTGCTTGAAAAGCAGAGTTTGGTCCAACGATTGGTCGGTTATCCGCGTGAAATGTAAATCGTCGACTACTTGCCAACCAGGACTTCTGCTTTCCACACTCAATCGGGTGAACTAAACGTTATTTTACATTCTTAACTTATTTGGTATGGGTTACTGTAATAGAGCCTCCAAAAGCAGCTGAATCGAAGTTTACTTCGACGTTGTTGACATACAGCGAAAGACCTTCAGCGACTTTGTTTGCGAACCCATAGGACATATCAGCTACGGTTCTAAAAGTAATGAGCATGGAACTTCACATTTTTTTTTCTAAATACATACGTTCCCGTACGACTAGAAGTAGGTTGAGCATCGCTCATTACAATATCGACTTGAATTTCATCAACAAACTAAATCCAGTCATAATTTAAGTGATCTAGAGGGTCTCATTCCTTACTATCTTCACCGGCACGGTCGTTAGTTTAGTCCACGATACCTTCACTTGTACCCTGTTACAATATGCCCGTCTGATACGGAGCCAAGGCGGCAATTCCAGCACTTCCGTCAACACCTCTTCATTGAGCTCTACATCCTTAAGTTCACTTTTACCTCGTAGAATTTCCACAGTGATCTGATCAGGTGTCACATTGCGAGCGAATCTAAACGAAAGAGGGTATCTAGTTTTAAGCGTATTTACTCGTACTTTGATAGCTGCTTTATAATTTGATTTTTGATAATTGAAGTCATATTTCCGGTCGAAGAGATCAGCCAGTAAACCCGTCAATTGGACTATTTCTAAAATTAGAGAGCTGTTTCAGAACCGACTGGTGTGCACATATGTTTCCGTCTGAAAGAGGACCACCACATGAATCGATTAAGAAAATCCAGTATCAAGAAAAGATCACGATGAAGCTCTCTTTCTAACGATTCACTCGCGAGCACAATCTGACGCTTACAGCATCTTTTGAGTAGAGCTGTTTTCGGAATAGCAACATGCTTACGGGAACCACAAAGAAGGAAGATCATGGGCACCTATCATGGATGGATATTCTGTCAAAGAAGCAAACAATCATCCGGGCAAACGACGGGCGGACGGTTTCCCGTCGTCACAAACGAGATGATATGCGCGAGAGAGCGCGCGCCACGAGACGCGAAATTGTTCGATGCTTGCTATTCGCACGCTCTGTTCCGTGCTCGTCGTGCTGAACAGCCATTCCGACCACAAGAAAAGCGAGTGAAGCTGATGTGAACGTTGATCAGTTTCCATATTCAAGCAAAACGAGTGATAAAACTGCATTGAGGCTGTTTATTGATTAGAACCCCTGTGCTTCGTTCTTTGTGTCGCTTGTATAATGACTGCGAATTTTCATTTTATACAAGGACTGAGGAAAGAGTCGCGAGAAGCGAGAAGAGATTAGCAAGAGATCTCAATATGATCAGCGAAATTTTTTATTTTTCTGTTTCTCATAAACGCGCCACGATAAAACCAACAGCAAAAACCAGGGAATTCCCTGCGTTCACGGCATTATTCTCTTTATATGTGTTGTCTTTTTCGGTGGAGGAAGGGTGAGTGGAAGAGGCTCGACAGACTGCTAGCGTGACATAAAGAAGAACACATGGCGAGGCGGCATGGCAACGTAATCAGCAAATGAGTCGCTTCGGAAGGCACAAGAAATGAATTTCGTGAACTTGGTTCCGATAGCATCTCATTTCGTTATCGTAATTTATCTAAAAATCATTTGCAGAAAATCTAAACGCAACAAAACTGCGAAATGTTTGATCACGAATGGTGGAAACCTCTTTTTGCCGATTGTCAAGCCTCGGACGATGGATTCACTAAGAGGGCCCATATTACGTCCAATAATCAAAGCTTTGTGCTGGAAGACTGCAAAGGGAACGGTCAGCATTGCATGTTCCGTCTAACGTAAGCATTCACTTAGTTATCTCCGATGTACTTATTTTTCAGTTCTCTGTTAGGGAGAAACAAGCAAACAGTGTAAATTTCAAAATTTATGGGCTAATCAGCGATGTCCAGTACGGAGTCTCGTGTGGAAGAACCGTTTGCGACGAATTCTTCAGACACTTGATAGACGAAGGCGTCGCGACAATCTGTGCTGAGATGGAAAGTATTGGAGATTCAAGCAATTCAGACGATTACAGAGAAATTGTATATTTACTTGCCATTTTAAATTCATTGAACGTAGTTTCAGATTGACCGCAAAATGCGACAATGGTTTCAGTCAATAGATCGCAATTACTTCAGTTCAATTGATGATGAATTTGCGGCTTTGTACCGCCAAACAGAGGTAGCACACAACGAGTGGACATTGGAAAGTGAGCAAAAACTGGAATCAATGAAGGAAAGAGTTTCTGGATGTGCAAGCGCTCTTTTCGCTTTTGTAATTAACAATCGTTTGTTTGTTGCGAACTGTGGAACCGTTCGGTAAGATGTCGCGTTACAAAACTTCTCGTAAGAATACGTTGTCTAGAGCTCTGTTAATTACTCAAGATGCGACTAATAAGAGAGCCAGATATGAACTCCTTGCACAAACACATTGCACGAAAAACCAAGAGGAACTAAATCGACTTTTGAATATTGGATTGACCGAAGAAGAAACTTCGTTCATAAAAACACCGACACGTTGTTTTGGAAATTTTTTCATGAAAGGTGGCTACCGCGAAAGTCGGCGATTTTGTTCAGCATTTTCGGAGCCCTGTACGGTTGACCCAAGCGTTTCGGGCGGATTCAAGGTTAGTGTCCTTGAGAAACGTTACGGCAATCACATCATAGATTGACGAATCACATCGCTTTCTTGTGTTGGCGTCAGAATCAGTTTTCAAAACAATTCACCAGTCGGGTATAAGTGCGAATGAAGTAAACGATTATCTGGTTGAAAAGATCGCATCGGCTTATGGAGGTCAATATAGGTGAGTTTACGCTGAAATCGTTAATCTGAATAACAACTAAGTTTATTTTTGGCTTTTATATTTTAACAAACATGGAAAACTCTGCTTTTCAGCAATAGCGATGTTTCTCAAAAAGTGTTGGATGAAATCAACGAAGAACACTGTTTCTACCAATTAAACGGTCCTTTTGAACCCGTTCGTGTGTGCGAATCGATGGCTCTTCTCTGCATTTGTCTCAACGAAGGATACCAACAACAATTAGTGATAAACCGCATCCGCCAGGCTCCTGCGGTTTCGACAGCCAACGGGAACAGTAGGAAGACAAACGCTCATCTTATCCCGTCCTACGTCGACTTTTCAACGTTCGACAATCATCCGAGTCGCGAGACCGTCATGGCAAAGGTGGATAACATCTTCGAAGATATCCGAACCAAACGAAGACTTAATAAAATCGAAGAAGATGACAATAATTGCTAACAAGTCCAGTGAGGGCAATATCACCTCCATAATAAAAGTGAAAAGAGTATGTTTGTTTGTGAGATGTATTACGACTTCGTTCGAGACAATCAACGAAATCTTTTTGCGAACTGGTACGCACATAGCAGAGACCGGCATCAAACATACGACTCACCGCGCGTCAGACAAATCCACTACCAATTACGCAAAGCAAAGGGTAAATGCCGATGCCGAAGTGCTTACAAATTACTACATATAACACCTCATTTGTCTGTTTGTTTAAATTCAAATTTATCCACTTTTTCTCCTAATTCTTGTTTTTTCTTTGTGTTGTGTTACATTAGTTCTTCTTGAATAATCAGATCTACCAAAATGAATAAACTTTACAGCCAATTCGTGCCATATAAAAAATCAAGCGATTCTGTCGCGTAACTCCCATTAATCGTATTCATAAAAGTGCAGGTCTGAAAGCGAAGTTGTTTGTATTGCTGAGGTAATGAAGCATTAAGCTACGGACCGAAGAAATGCACTCAAGTGTGTAGAATGGAAAGCAGCTCAACCTTTCTTATTCAATATAGTTGTAAGGGAAATGCGGAAAGGTGTTCCTGAGATTCGACCCTCAGCTTCTGCTCCTAGTCTCAGCCTATCCCAGCTATCTTTGTCCAAACGTGTTCCCATTAAACCATCGCAGTTGCCTCAGTCTAGTGGTCCCGTCAATAAGTCCATTTCCTCCTGCAAAGACTCACCGTCTCCCAGCTCCGACAGCGACGATCCATCGATCCCTCGCGCGGATATACTAGCGAAACTACGGAATTACGATCCAGCTTGGTTTAAAGTAAAGAAATAATTTATACATACTTATAAATTTGTTTGATAACAGGAAGTTTGTGAAAATCATCCCGAGTATTTTATTGACTCAAAGCAGTATGCTTGCTACGAACGATCAAAGCTTTGAAGAAGAGGACGCACAATGTGAAGTCCTTCTCGGCTTCGATCACGCGCTCTTACGCGAGAACAGTCAGTTGTGTTTTGCTAGAGACGATCGTGTGGTGTTGTTGGATATCGACGAAAACGAAAAATGCGCCAAAATGCTTTCGATAGAAATGAAAGGGACCGTAACTTCGCTTGCAACTTCTACAGATTTCAAATACTTAATCGTTAGTGTTTCTGATGAGTCGGAAGAGAACTTTTCAATTCTTTTGTTAAACGCTCAAAATGACTTCAAAGAAGAAGTTGAGTATTCATGCGAAATAGCAGCAGAAGTACTACGAGTCGACGAAAGTCACGAGAAGCTCGTGGTCTTCGCTCCAAACAAAAATAGAGATGCAGCTTCAATACTTTGCTTTGCCTTGTTAACCGGTCACAGAATGGCAGGCGTTGAACTTGATAATCATGAAAAAAGTGACGTGTGGGAGGTAGTTTACTGCTTCCATACCTGTTCAGACATTAGTTTAGATAACACTTTGCCCATCGGATGAACATATTATGTGCGTTTTGAGTTCTTCGACGGCCTACTTACTCAGGAATACAGGTGCATCGATACAAACGTTTTCATCGATTACCGTAAGATTCCGTTTTTTTTTATTTAATAGAATCAAATTCTTTAGTTGTTTGGCGTAAGCTGCCATGTCTGGTCAAGCGATGTCACTTTGGCATTTGGCACTTATCAGGGCTCTATTTTGTTTTATCGCGAGACATTGGCATTGAATACGGTAGACGTGTCAACCACAATGAAGAGGTTCAATTGCAAGTTTTTCCCCTTGCTCTTTCAACTGTTTTAGGTATTTAAAAGACTCGGACATGCACATCTGCTCTCTTGTAACCACGAATCTCTTTTTCCTGGCTCTCATCTCTAATCGAATCGTGCTGATGTGCCCAATAATCACTACAAAAATTCAATGGGACAAAGCACGAGCTATTCTAGTATATAGTATCATAAAAAGATTGTTTATTTTAACTTTTACTTTTATGTTCCAATATTGAGCAACAGAGCTCTCTCCGCGAACCTGCTCATAGACACAAAAAACAAGCTATTAGTGATTGCAACCAATGAATGTATTCAAATGACCGAAACGCGTTTTCTTGGAGTCACACACGAGAATGGTTTCACTTTACTCGCAGCACGACACAACTCTTCGATCGTAGCCATTAAATACGAAATGCTCAATGCTTCGATTCTCTCAATTGACACTGGTGGATTTCTTTTGATCCATTCTGTCAACACAGGGTAGTGCATATTGTACTAAGTTTCATAAATGATTTCTCATTTAGCCGAGTGTTATCTTGGGGTAGAATTGATGATCTAGTACACGCAGACTTTCTCGATGGAGGACATCACTTATTAATTGCAACGACCAGTAGGTTGAGTTGTTTTGCTGTCGAGTACGAAAGAATTGTGGAGAAGAGAGTTATTTGCAGAAGATCTATTGAAAAAGCAAGTTTTGCTTTGAACTTGAGTGAAAACAAAAGCATTTAGATGGCGTTGAGTGCACACAGAAAGCGATGTATACTCGCATCTCAAAATGGATTCACGTTTGTGGATGTCTCCAACAATTTAAGTCAAGTCGCAAATGTTAATTTTGATTTTCTGAGTGTTTGCGCATTTATAAGTCAATTGTTATGAAACAATTTCTTTTAGGAGATAGATTTTCTCGAATGGAGTTCTTTAAACAACAAAGCAGCGATTTTAAGCGAAAAACAATGTCTTTACGTGTTTGAATATCCAGATGGTTTGATAACTCGCTATAATCTGAATATGCTATGTAAACTTGTCTATAGGTAATCTTCTGTGGAAGAAAGATTTGAAGTTGAAATTTATAATTTCGATTTCCTTTCAAGAGAACTCAGTGTTTGCACTCAATCAGAAGTTCACACTAGTGCAAATAGAGAACGGAACTAGTGATCTTGTGAAAACAATTGCCTGCGACGGTGTAACTTACAGTACCATTTCAACCGTTCTCTGTTCTACAAAGCAAAGTGATTTTGTTGGCGTGAGTGATGGAAGTATCATCGAGCACTCGCGCGAGCGAAATTCGAACGTTCGAATTCTTAAGAAATCCACAAATGCTTCTTGTAATACGGTAGGAAAAATGATTAAAACAGAAACCTTAAGAATGTAAACATTTTCTATAGCTTAGTTATGACATGCAAACTGGGATTCTGTATGCGGGCTACACGGACGGTGTGATCGCTAGATTCACTTTTGAAGAAACCGATATTCCTGCAGTGGGGCTTGGCGAAGACGTAATTTTGTGTCCTCTAGTCACGCTTGATAGCAACGTTGGTTACTGTATCGATCCTAATAATACTTAATACTGTCTTGTTAAGAAACGCCTCATCAATCTTCTCGATGTCGAACGAAATAATTTGCGCATTCAAACCACTCAACTTCTTGAGAAATATCGTCAGAAAACAGAAAGAGAAATGATGGCAGCAAATGCGGAACTTAAAGGAGTAATCGAAGTGTTAGACAGACAAATTGAAGTTTGGAGAGAAATCATTAGAAGATTTCAACTATTCTTTGCAGGAATTATCGGAAAGAAATAAAGGAGAAATAGTGAACAGTCAGGAAGCCATTAAGAACTTGATCAAAGAACATAAAGAAGCCATGCAGGCGATAACTTCCCAACATAAATTATTGTTGAATCAACAGATCAGGTATGTGAAGTTAAAGATTCATGCACTCATAGTATTCTCAACTTAGATTCCATATTGAACAGCAGACAAAAGCAAACAACGAAATAAAACAGATGCAAATTGAATATAAGCAAATCCACTACGACAACAAACACGAAATCGAAGTTTTAAAAGAAGAATTCACTTCGGTAATCTGCAACAAAAACGAAAAGTTGCTTAAAACGCTCGCAAAGAACAAGACGCTTAAAGGGAACATAGCTACAATTAAAGAAGAAAAGACAGAAATTGAAAAATGTCTACGAGAGCGTCTAGAAAAGCAAGAGAAAAAACTTTTCCAAGTTACCAAAGCATTCAACGAAGATAGAATTGAGATGAAAGCAAACGTAAAGCACATTCGGATGTCTTTATTTAATGGTTTTTTCACAGATTCTAATAGCGAATGATGAAGTTAGAGAATACGAAAAAGTCGTCGCTGATCGAGACGATGAAATAGAGATACTGAAAGATGAAATCGAACGCTGCAAAACTGGTTTTGAGGACAAGGAAAAGCAGATAGTTCAGGTAGTAGCAACCTTGTACATTTGAGGTAAATATAACGTTAAGTACATCGACGAACTGAAACTTCGCAACACAGATCAAGCATTGCTTCAAAAGAAAATACTTTTAGTTCAGAAGGAAAACTCTGAGTTAAAGAAACGTCTACAACAAGATCTGATCAAGGTTACTTTTTGCGTTGATCCCCAAAATGATCGTTTTTAAGCGAAAAGAATTGGAAAAACGATTGCAAAGGTATGAAATGAAGATCGAAGATGTCGTGAAGAACATGTACAAATCGAAGCCACTTGAAAAGAACATTCTGGAACTACAAACCCTGCTGATTGCCAAAAAGTAATGGTTTATTTGTTTTTGTATTACTTCTCTTTTTCATTGTGATTAACGTGCAAATACAAAGGGCGATTTTGAAATTTCGGGGTGAAAATGCGCAAACGGAAAGTACATTGCACCGCTTGGTGGTCGGAGATGGTCGACGTCGCGTGAGAATCGTAGAGTACAGGTCGCACATTAATTGGGTTTTGAGACCAGTACAGTACTCGATCCTACAATTTATTTATTTATTTTAAAAAGCAAAAGCCAAATAATTTGCTTAGAGGTGACTTACCGTGTAAGAAGGTGTTCTAGTTTTATCAAGCTTGTGACTTCCGGGAATGTATTTGTAAGTAGGAAAAAAGTGAATCAACGCTTCTCGAAAACCATTAAAAATAGTTCCTTGAAGCCAAATGTAAAACATTCTGTCTTGACAAATCGAGTATTTACCTCTTGTGCTTTCCAAGTACAATTCGTCGTATTGTAGTTTGTGGTAAATGGAAGTGTGTATCTGAGATGAGTCGAATGGTAAAGGTTCTTCCACCAACACGGCGTAATTCAATCGGAAGTTTAAATCTCCGAACCAAAACACCGCATCGGCTAATTTCAGCGGATCTTCGACATGCGAGGTGCTAAGCGCTGCCGACATCCAGCGGAAACGAATCTTTGACGCAATTTGTTGATAAGCTTCTATTCGTCTACCCGATGAACTGTCTGACTTTCAAAGCTTTTCGTGTTTTGCTGTAAAATACTTACGTGGCAAGTGACATCCAACAAAAACGCAGTTTTTATGTAAAATTCTCACCGACACAGCTATAGCGCCTTTTGTTCTTATCGGCAAGGCCATTTTCCCAATAAACATGTATTCTTTTCCTTAAAGTACTGTTTCCGTTTGAATCGCAATTTAAACTTACTGCTGACGTAATCCGCAAGTTGTGTTCGAACAAAAAATATCATAAATTGAGCAAATTTTCTGATGTACATAAGACACTTATGGGATGACCCAAGCACTTTTTCCAGATGTAGAACTGCTTTCTTATGGTAACATCTAGATTAGTACAGTTTAACACTTACAATTAAACAAATAATAATTACAGCTCAAATGTCGGCAGTTCTTGAAGTGCAATCGCAATCAGATCGGCTTGTTGATCACCCGGCGTAAGCGATAACATCTTGGCAATGTATTCGACGCACTCAATGCCCTACAAGTCTTTCTACTGTATTTGTTAAGATTTTTGTGCGTACTTTGTTGTTGATATTCCACGTATAACAAACGATGCGGATGTCTCCGTCAACAGTTAGTCGAGCAATACTTTCGCGCGATGGAAGCGGCACTCCATCAGTGCCCAACACCAATCCTGTCTGCATGTCACAACGAGACCTGAAATTTCCTCAAAATTAAAGCAGCATTGACAGTAAAACTCACGATTCTCGATGCCCGTGAAATATTAGGGCCATGGCCCATTCCTAGGCAACGTATATGAACGTAAAGAGCGCAATGCTTCTGGAGTAAGGGCTGTTTCCCTCTTCCAGTTGGTCGGTTGTCCATAGCAACGCGCTTGAAAGCTGCTTTAAGCGGTTATTGTTATTGTACCCATAATCAAAGCGGGTGAGATTCAAAAATCAGATTTCTTCCTGACAATTTTACTATGTACATACACTAAGAGCGCTTCACAACTCAACGTTTCCTATTTCGAAATAAGGAAAATTTCAATACACGGAGAAATGAATGCCGGTAAGTTGAATTGTAAACTCTTGAAAGAAATCGACGTCTTCTCAGTAAATAAAAAGGATTTTTATACTTTTATGTCTTTGTTCTTTGCAACCACTTCTTTTTCAGTTCGTATACACTTTGTTTTTTTATTTGATGTGAACGGGTACGGTAGTAATTTATTTGGGGCGAACGAAATCCTGACGGTATCCTGACTACTTCCATGTACCCGCTCACATCAAATAAAAAAACAGAGTGTATATCAAATTCATTCAAGAAAAAGAAACATTTTGTTGTTAATAATAGGTGTTGAGTGATTCATGTGAACATTAATGTTTCTTCTTGGAGAATACCGTCTTGCTGTAAACTCTGTTCGAGCGCACTTTACAACGCTTTCAATCCAATCTGATCGATTGATATGCAGCCAACGGCACACAAATCTCGGCCAGTAATGCGAATGCAAAGTTTAATACATTTGGATTTGCCATATGCTTTCGACGTAGGCGGGTCTGTGAAGTGTTTCTGCTTCCAATGGCGCAGCGACCCACGAAGTTCCGACAAACTGCCCGCGCTGGACGTGCCCCCGACAACTGTTGAGTGGGACTAATGTATTGGAGTACTACGATCGCAGACGCTAAATTGTTTGCGACTTCATTCATTGTGCTTTTTCTAAATAAATTAATAAAAGAGGCAGTCGCGATCTCTTTTTTTCTGAATCTTACACTGTGCCGATTTATTCAAGAAATATTTCAGTTCGATCATGGCCGAAGTTCAAGAGCGATACGGTGGCCCTCAAGACAGCGAGGAAATGGTAAGTTCGGTGTGCATTTCTCGGATTTTCAAGTTGTTCCTCACGATAGGAAGCTGAACGCAAGCGTGAGGAGCGTGAGCGTAAGAAGGCCGAAGTCCGTAAGCGTCTCGAAGAGGCTGGCAGCAAAAAGAAATCCAAGAAGGGATTTTTGACGCCCGAACGTAAGAAGAAGCTCCGCGTAAGTGGTCAAAATAAATGATTTCTTTATGTTTGTTTCAAATTTTAGAAGCTTCTGATGATCAAAGCCGCGGAAGATCTCAAGCAGCAACAACTTCTGAAGGCTGAAGAGCGTAAACGCATCCTCGCTGAGAGGACGATTGCTCTTCCCGACATGGGTTCTGTCGAGGACCACGGTAGGAATACATATCTTCTATTAAATCAAATGTCTGCTTTAGCTAAACTTGAGAGTATTTACGAGGACATGTTCAAGCGCGTCGTTAACCTTGAAAACGAGAAATACGATGTGAACCAAGCTGTGTTGTCTCAAGACAAACTGGTAATTGAGTAGTTAGTGTTTTCCACATAACAAACTACGATTCTTTAGATCAATGAACTGTCGATTGCCGTCAACGACCTTCGTGGAAAATTGTAGGCTATCCTAATCATGCATCTTATCTAAGCGATGTTCTTTAGCGTAAAACCTTCCCTCAAGAAAGTATCAAAGATTGACAACCGTTTCAAGAAGATGACCAACATCAGTGGAGATAAACAGGACTTCCGAGCCAACCTCAAAATGGTTCAAAAGGAGAGCGCCCTCGACAAGCTGAACAAGAAGCAACAAAAGAGCGGCAAGCCCGACTGGTCGAAGAAAGGAGAAAAGAGTGAGAAGACCGCTGCTGACGACCAGAAACCCTCCGACGAACCCGAAGAACTCCCTGTTCACGACGAGGAACCGATCGAAGATGAAGCAGAATACGAGGAGGAAGAAGAGGAAGAAGATGAGGAGGAGGAGGAAGACGAATAACCAAAACCTGATCATTCAAATCACGTTTCTATGTTCCTCTGATTTCAGTTTACTCCTGTTTGCTTACTTATAAGTGTGTCTGATGTCTCACAATAATCGTCTTCAATAAATAAACCCATTTGAGGATCACATCACAAGAGTACTTCTGTAATTATGACAATATGATTTGATTTGTGAAGGAGATGTCGGATGCGTAAATGGATGAGAGGACGGCAACTGACTGCATTCATGGACTCGTTTCAATAGAACATCTAGAGGAGATCGGTAAACATCTGCTGACCATGAATCATTTACTTAAAAAGCATCTTTCATTTGCTGAAAAGGCCGAACTGCTAAGTCAACAGGAAGTTCAAAATTGTAAGTGTGCAGTTTCTCTAGAAGAGGATAAATATCTTCACAACCTAAAACGAAATTAATAAAAAATCGTCTGTTTTACAGAATAAGAATACCTGTACGAGCAATAAATGACCAGCTAGCAAAACACATTTCAACCACTTGTCTCGTGCGAAAAATTATCCTGATCCACGCGGGAAGCTTCTTTTCGTTAATTGCTGCAGAAACAAATGCCTTCCACTTGGCGTCTTGAGATCGTTTTAACCGATTATGACTTGCAAGAATGTTCTCTACGGTAGAAAGAAGCACTTGTTTTGAAGTGACCTGTTTCCCCCCGACAGCTTCCAGATTAAAACTTTGCGAAAGTTTGCGCACCGGAGCATCGCTGAACTCGCGACCGTGCTTTGAATTGTAGTAGAAGAGAATCACGTCCCATATGTGACTGAGAGGTGTTGGTGTACTGCTGGTGGGAGCTGAAGCAGAATATGTTTTTGAATGATTTTTCTCCGAACTTACTTGACTCAATTAATTGACCTTTATTACGCATGGAAAAACATCCAAACGGCACGTAAGATCTCGACGTAAGCGGCTTCGTTGCAGTCAACATTCCGTGTTCTAACAAAGCTCTAAGCGACGGACAAAGTTTCTTCCTCACTACCGTAACTATTTCTTCTTCACTTCGGTCGAAAATCTCCTACTTACTCTCATAAGAGATAAACAGTGATTTTTACTGTGCATACCTGCTCTTTTCGCTCTCCTGAAAGATGCTCTCGCTCGGTGGGAGCTATGTTAAGCAACATGTACTTATCCATGACTTCAGACACTTCGCAAACTGCTAATTCCAAGCGAGCTCGTTGATCTCTTTGTTTGTTACAATAGTATAAAGTAATACATTGAACTTGACTCACCCGTAGTGATTTCCCTTCAGCGTATTCTTCAATTCGTTTCGCTCAAATCGCCGACTTTGGCAGCCTACCAAACTTAACATCGTGTTCGGTTTTCGAGTAGGAACGTTGTTGAAGGACGAAAAGGAAAGCGGAGGTTTCATGTCGTTCCCTGTTTCTGCTTGTAAGAAGTTTACGAAACGTTCAAGATCGACTATTTGAGTCTGCAATTGGTCGACCAACTGGTCCTTTGCCTTAAGGGGAACGTCTAATTGCTTAATAGCTTCATCGATATGACTTTGCAACTCGGTATTTGTCATTGTATCCACCTCCAAATTCAATTGAAGTTTGCTGTACAGTTGATCAAGAATCGCTTTCTAAACGCATGCAAATAAAACATGCATTTGAAATTTGCTCCTTTACCTGCCGCGTCATAACTTCGTTCGACGGAAGACCGCCGTCTCCAGTCTGATAGGCGAACGTTTCCATATCTCTCAACTGATCCCGTAATTGTGTTATGAGCTCCATCTGTTTTTCTCTTCTTTGTTTCTGCACATCTTCTTGATTGGCGCACTCAATGTTGTTTAATGAAGTTTGTCGTTTGAATTCGGCCACGTCCGTACATCCCCGGAAAGCAAAATCATGAAGATCATTCAAAAGACGCTGGAAACCGAAATGTAATGAAAATGAAGGGTGTCGCATGTCTTACGTCTCTGTCGGGTCCATTTGCATCATTGATCTGCTTCAAGCGAAACTGCACTTGGGCGAAATGGGAAGAAAGAGACAAAAGCGAATTAGTTAGTCTTTCCTGTTCCTCTTCCAATTCCCGAAGGCGTTCGGACTCTCTGCAATTACCGTATTATCGCAAAGATTATGATGTAGTAGATATTACGCGTACTGTGATGAATTGTCGCTGAGAGATCCCGCTGCTTGAGACCAACATCTGTTTCCCGCTTCCGACGAGCTTTCTTCCATAACCAAAAGACCATTCTCTGTTTGTCCGAACAAATCGATTGCGTTTGCGTCATCCAGGAATACGTTGTTCAAGGAATCGCTGAGTTCTCTCAAAGCTCCGGTATCGACCTCCGAATCCTCACGCATCATGACTTGTAACAAGACGAACAAGACGAACAGTATTTTGTTAGAAAACAGGTACTACTCTATTAACGGTTCCATTTCACGTTGGTCGCCTGAAACGGAACATTTAGTCCATTAACAATACAGAAGGGCTGAAATTAATGGTCGCAGAGGGGATATTTAGCGCCACGTGTATACGTAATGCGTTCACCCGCAAAACATTCGAATAACGTCAGCGAGGGCCGAACCCGCGCGTTTGCTCTCTACTCCCTGAGGCTGTTCGGCGCCGTATATGGCCAAAGCTGTTTGGTTGGACTTGTGCCAATACACACGACGTCTAGCGTTGTGCGGAAAAGCGCTTTAAGAAAAATAAGAGTAACTACGGGTCCATAATGTGCATTAGCCTTGAGATAATCCTTGAGTGTTCCGAAACGGTTAGAAGGTCTCAATGCACAGCAGAAAGAGTGGTTTAGACAGTGTTCGTAAGTATTCTCATTGCGAAATCAATTCGAAGACGTTTAATATTAATATCGACAAAACACACAAAACCCAGTATGTGCATATGTGCCAAAGGAGATGCGCGTAGCGTCATAATTAGTTCATTGAAAGCCGAAGAGAACGAAACAATTTTCGACTTCAATATATTAACCGAATTGCGCAACAGGGCAGCCTCAATGCCATATCGATTGTGTTAGCTTCGTTCTGTCTTCGAAACCCTTCATTGCCAAAGAATCGAGAAAGGCAAGCGATGAGGCGACCGACGCTCTACGGAGCTGCGCAGACCCCAACAACAGGTAATATTCTTTGCTGTAATAGATATAGAATATTACTCTTTCTTATTCTTTTTACCACGGAGTTCCATTCAAAAGGTCACTTCTTTAATGTTTGGGAAAAATTGCAAATGATTAACAATAACTTCTTGGCAACAATAACTTTTTGGTCTTGACAACTCAGTGTCAGTTATAACTTGTCTCATCGCTCCATAATGAAAAGGAAATAACTTGGACTTTCGTAAGCTAACAAAACTTGATAGTACAATTAGCTTCTTCTTAATATCTACATTTTACCTCATTTGAATGACGTCACTATCTATCGAGTTACTCGTTGACGGTGTTGCCCGGTTTGTCAAACGATTTAGTACAACC
>KI642003.1:0-19973 GCA_000505645.1 Steinernema monticolum
TAAACTTACAGCTCCAGCCTTGGCTTTGACAACTTCAGTTCCGGCGTCTTGGATGCGGAGAGTGAGAGCTTTGATTTCCGCTTCGGTAAATGGGACAGCGGGCTTGAAATTAACTTGCGAGAAAAGAGGAATAATAGTGACTCCAGAATGACCACCAATGACGGGAACAAAGGTCTTCGTAACGTTAGCTCCCTAAAATCGAAATATATCATGTTAGTAAAATAAACAAACAAAAGGCATTACCCGCAATCCAGCAATGAAAGTTTGAGAACGGACAACATCCAGAGTGGTGACACCGAAGAGGCGCTTGGAGTCGTATACACCATTATTCTTCATCACTTCAGCGGCGATGGGAACAGTAGAGTTCACAGGGTTCGTGATAATAGCAATGAACGCTTTGGGACAGATCTTCGCAACGGCTTCAACCAAATCACGGACAATTCCGGCGTTGATGTTGAACAAGTCGTCACGGGTCATGCCGGGCTTGCGCGCGACTCCAGCTGTAATGACGACGACATCGGCGCCTTCGAGCGCGGCATGAAGCTCATTGGGTCCAGTGTGAGCGGTAACACGGGCAGGAGAATCGATGTGCGACAAATCAGCGGCGACTCCGGGCGTTCCGACAATATCGTAGAGGGCGAGGTTGGCAATCTTCGGATCGTTCTTCAACAAGAGGCTCAAGGGCTGGCCAATACCACCATTGGCTCCGAGGACAGCGATGTTGGCTCCTTTGTATGGCATCTGCAAGCACGATAATAATCATGAACATGTAAACGACAGACACGAAACCACACGAGAAGACACGAAAAAAACCTGAATATCAAAGATAAATTAAAAATTGAGCCATAAATTGCATATATTTGCGATGAAATCAAGTCTCTGTAATCTGCCTCTGCATTTGCATTGCAAAATGATTAGGAAAATTCGCCACTCGCTCGCTCTTTAATGCTGCAATTCAAATATGTTTGTAGGACCAAAAATGAAGTTCAAAGTGAACCGTTCAAGGAAAGCTTAATTGCAACATTGCAAACTACTGCGAAACAACAGACAATCTAATACAGTAATACGTAAACCCTTTATTGGATTCCACACATACTACCCTTATCCCTCGCGTCATCACTCTTATTACCCTCCTTTTTATCTTTTTCTTCAGATTTCATGGCCTTTTCATATGTGTCGCGGCTGCTGTCCTTACCCCGGTCAGTGAGCGATTTCGTGTCGGCTTCCAGTTCTTCAAAGTTGACGACTTCATCACCTTCAGCCTAAAACAATTTCTCTATCACTTGCATCCTAATATTAATTTTCGTACCTTCTTGGGCGATTTCGGAACTGATGTTTCAGACGAGATTAGGGCAGGAGGAGTCTCGATATTCACTTGAACAACAGGCGGCTCCTCTTCGATTGGAATGAATGTCGATAAGCACGGTATTAGGAACGCGAGCTAAATGGATAAATACCGTAGCATCAAACAATATATATCGCTAAATACCTTCCGTTTTGTCGATGAAAAGGCCATTGGATTCCTCCAGCATTCACGGACGTTAATGTACGTTTGCTAAATAACAAATATTTGTAAAGAAACAGAAATTAACAAAAAACAAACTTTCAAAACTGGAGCACATCGCTTGGAGAATTCCACTGGATTGTAGGAAGTGGCACCGAATGATACACCAGGCTTCGGGATCGAGGCACCGATGGTGTCTAGGACCGTTTGACCTGCTCCCTTGACGTCCAATGGGTCCAGGCAGCGTGGAATCTCTTTCGTGGCCAGAACCGCTAGTTCGAAGACTTCATCGACATTTAACTAATCCTCATTCTTCAAATACTTATGTAAAGAATATACAAAAATACCATTCTCTTAGCTGAGCATTCGAGATAATAATTCGCGTGCAATCGATCTGACATCCGTTTAGCCTTCGCATCACTGATGAAATCCACGTCATTCGGCTCCTGAAGGTCTTCTCGAACGTCGCTCTTCGTGCCGACAACTATGAAGGGCTTCTGATGACAGTATTGGCGGATCTCACGCACCCACTACGAATAAAACATTAAGACTGATGAGCCGCTACCGTAATACACTCACATCTTCTCTGGATTTTCGGAACGCTCTGTAATCGCAGATTGAGAAGCAGAGAACAACGACATCAGCGCCTTCATAAGATGCAAATCGATGTTTTTCATCCGAATTTGTGTCCAGAATCTGAAGAATTTTATTACAATTGCATGAAAATACAAGAAATGGTAAAATATTCCTTTGCAACTTCAATTTTAAACACAAAATTAGCTCACCTCAACTTCATGCCGGTGATTCTTAACGTAGATAACCTTCCTATGCACAATCGGAGGTTCAACGAGCTGGCTCTCTGTTGGAAGCTCCTTGTTCAGCGCTGCGAAGAGAAGTGACGTCTTGCCGACCTTCTTATCACCCACGACGACGCATTTCACGTGTTTCCTCTCAAGCTTCGCATCCACAATCATTATAGTCAGTTCAGTTCAACCAGTCAGCTGGAGTTAGTGTGAGAAATGGCTTAAAACTTACATGGATATGTGTCTATTTCGATGAAAGTTTCATCAAATGAAAGGTCAACAAATGTTAATTTATTGTATGTACAACGTATAAAACTCTGTCAAAGATGCAAAACAATATTATACAAAATGTACATTTCGTGAGAAACAATATTACCCAAACAAGAACAGAAAAAAAAATATCCCGGGTTGCAAGGAAAAATACTAAACTATGACAAAAGAGAGATCAACATGTGAACAGAGAGCTCAACTTGCAGCAGCTGGAGCAGGAGGCGCTGGCGGTGGAGGAGCTCGGTTACCGCTGCATCGAATGTACGATACAAAAAATACCGTAACCAAGAGCAGAAGAATGATCGCCTCACGGTCGGTGTACTGAGGGTAGAACACCACAAACGACCAAAGGAAAGCTATTTTAACTGAAATCAGCAGTAGATTAAGAGGGCAGTAGAGAGGAGGACGTACCCGTAAAAAGCGTTCCAAGATACGCTTCAGGGCGGAACAACGAAATGCGGACAGAATTTGATGCTCGATCAGAAGCTGCCGCCACTTCGTCGACTTCATCAGTATCTTCGAGTGGACCGAGAACAATGTTATGCACTCGGCGGTAGTTCTCGAAGATTACGTTTGACACACGACTGACGGATGGGATAGTCATAAATCGATGAAAGTATGGCTCCACAACGTGGAATAATGCGGCAAGGAAGTAGAAGAACGGAGCCAGAACAGGTCTCAAAATCATGGATCCAGTAGAGAGGATGGCGGTGAAGGATGGCGATGGTTCTAAATTAAAAATATGTTGAGAAAGTCGCAAACGAAATCGTTGTTAAAAACATTAGTGAAATGTTTCAGACGCTTGCAATTTAATAAACACATTTCCGATTGTAGCACGATTGTCATTGTATTTCGTCATTCTCTAATTTGCTCAAAATGTTTCATAGCATTTGGGCGAAATCAATAATTGGAAAAACAAAATCGCTTTCGTCGCGATCAGTGAAACCTTTCAACGAGTACACACTTTAAATTAAAATCACAAAAATTACCATTGACCATAGACTCGGGAGTTGGTGGAACTTCTTCATTAGCACCATTACGTTGCGGCTGGGCATATGGAACATTTCCCACATGACAATGGACAACACAATCGTCATGTAATCCATAGGATTGCAAAGATCGAGCATCATCGCGCAGGAGTTGACCTTGATAAATCAGTCGAATAACACGACCGCTGTCGACAGAGTCAGTGAAGAAATTCCTATAAGATGCAAAATTAAATCTCAAGAATAAAAAAATACACTTACTTCTTAAAATCTCCAACGCTCGTGCTAAGCCATGTGCGAACTTGTCGTTGCGTATCGTCGAGAAACTTTAGCCGGATCGTGGATAGATCGGGACGAGAGGTACACTCACCCGCTTCGTTCGAAGACGACATTGTTGGAATAACTGAAAACAAGCAAAATCAATAAAGCATAAAAAATAGATCACACATTGGAAAACGAGCGATCAGACAATCAGAGGCGGACGCAACCGATGCCGATTGCCGTGTGATTATAAACAACGCTACAGTTCCGTGAAAAAAATCGATCAGAAAGCGACGTCTCATTGCGATGTGATACAATAGATACTGTACACAAAAAATTGAAAAAGAGGAAGGTCAAAGACCGTTGCATTATCAACCAGATTTCACTTTCGGTTAACTGGCCGTAGTTGTTCACAAGTTCATATCAAAACACAAAAAAGACGGTGTTTGCGAAAAAAAATCTTGATAACGAACCTGCAGAGAACGTAGCAGAGACACTCGACGAAGTGCAGGGCATCTGCACAGGTGCAGGAATCGGAGTAGGTGGTCGATGTTCCAAAACAATTGCTTCAACTACTTCATTCTCTTCACCGGAAGACGATTCTCCGGAATCAGTGTCACCTTCAGAATCCGAATCACTGCCGTTTTCAGTGTCAGAACGACGATTTATGCGCACAAACACGTCTTCCACCGTAGTTGTTCCCCGTCCATCATCCGAATTCGTGCGAATCTGGGAGAGGAAGATTTGCTGGTTTTCTGAAACCACAGGTCCCTGAGCTGCTTGTGGAGCTTGACCTTGCTCACGAGCAGCAGTGTTGTTGTGCACAAGAGCCATGACAACAGCTGTAGCAACCGATGGATTATTCGTCCTTTCAGAGATGATTCTGTGAATCTGTTCCGCGTCTTCAGTTTCGCCCACAGAAGGAGGTAATTCCAGTTGATGATAAGCTAACTCAGCGTCATGGTCCAGCATTCTGCAAAATACGGTATTTAAACTGCTTAAGAAACGAACTCACTGATTGTGATGTGTCATTACGGTGGCAGGAGTCTGAATTACTACTGTCGAAGTCGATGATATCGGCAGCTCCCTTCGATGACGATAGTCGTCTCGACGACTTCTTCGACGTCGGGGTTCTCGACTTGACTCCCGTATCGGTCTCATAGGTGTTATTGGCATGACCTAAACAATAGATAAGAAAACGAAAACAACTCAAGTCAACTTACGTCTAGAGAACGTCTATCCGAATAAACATTGAGTCGCACAAGCCAACCGTAGTAATGCAGAGGTCGGCGAATTGAACATTTCCATGCGTAGACGAAAATTGCTGCTATTATTAAGCCAATAAATATGGTATAAAGCTGAAATAATATCCATTAGCAACCAGAGTAAATAACAGTTTGAACAAAGCAAAATAAGGATTGAGCAAAACATACTGCGCAAATACGTGAAAACAACAAATACGGCTCTGTCAGTTGGGCTAAATAACCAAAAAATAATGAAAATACTTCCATAAACAACAGACGAAGCGTAGAGTGTAGAGTGACTTGAACAATAATTAAGCTTATTTAAAAGGGTTTTCCACATTTTCACTGTTTACAGAGTGCTAAACAATCTTAATTTACCCATAGAAAAACAGCGCTGAACCTGAAGAAGAAAAAACCCGTTTTAATGCGTAATAATAGCTGCTAAACGTGGAAATCTCCTCTGTAATGTTCGACCAACAAAATTTACGTTTACAGAGTTCCCAACAATTTTAATTTTCTCGTAGATGTGCAAGAATGCCAAGAATGTAAGGAAATACAGCGCCTACGAAAAGAAAACCCGTTATTAAGCGTAAACAGAATTCAAAATTAGCTGGGCAATGTCCCGAGTAGCATTCAACAGTATAACTAACCTGAGTTGTGGCAAAATATCGTACATAATGCACCAGATTGAGAAGTGCCATTCTTCTCGCTGTGAATCGTCGTCTCACTGGCGAGATTCCGACAGACGAATTTCTGAAAACAACTATTGGAAAATTAAATAACGAGAAAGAACGGTTTATCGGCACAATTAAGTCCCCGCTGTGGTGGTTGCATCATTGATGTGAGAAGAACACGAAAAAGATGGAATAGCGAATTCGGTGTGATCGATAAACGCGCAAAACAACGAACACGACTTTCGCTCTTCTTCTTCTTCCAGCAGAGCTCGCGTTGTCGTCGATAAGCCCCGAGCCCCGAGGCATCATAATTACTCAGATGGATGGTGTATGTGCTGCGTGCGGGCGCGCTATGGGAAAAACGCCGGGAGCCCGATCACCGAGACGATTCTTCGCTTTCGTCGGTTGGCTTCCGACCACAGGGCGCTTGTTGGTTTGTCATTCGCATGCCCAAAGCAGACGTCGATGTGTGTGGCCCGTGTTGACGTTGTGATACAAGTTTCGCGTAAACAACTCAGTGTTGCGAAATTTAGATCAAATTAGCTGATCTTTGTACCCTTATAATCGAGATCTATTCATGGCAAACGCTATATCGTGGTCTCCCAACTATAAATATCCCATTTTCTATCTATTAGGCCGTTCAAAGGCTATAAATTTATTGATAACTTAGATATTTACAAAAAGTACCGTACACTTATCACTGTTAGATACTGTCCTTCAGTTCGTTCTCCTTGCGTGACTGGATTTCGTCGTAGAAGCAACGCTTCATGTTCTCAAAACGGTCATAGCAGGGAACGTAACTATAGTCCAGTTTGGTAATGTGACCGGCTCGTTGATCACAGAAGATGAGACACTTTGCGCCGGCCAAAGTAGTCTGAATTCCGTTTCGACTGCAACACTCGCGGTGATCGCGTCCTTGCGCAGCGCAAAATTGGATGTCCGCGGCCGCTTCAATCGGACAAGGATCATTTTTGAAGAACATCGCTTGAAGGACGTCCTTGGTGTACTTGTTGAAGTTGCATTTGGACAAACATGAATCTGGTAAGTGTCGGTCTTCGCAGCATTGACGGAACATCTCATTTGGGTTCTGAAGCATGTACTTGAAACACGTATTTCGATGTTTTAAGGGAATTAAAAGCTCCTACACCAAAAACGCCCTTTCCGGACTTACCGTAAGCTTCACATAAGAAGCCTGACTAAGTTTTTCGTCTTTCTCGTCATCGCCAATCTTATGCTTTCTTTTGAATCCGTAAATGTTCCGGATTGGTTCTTTCTTGGTGGTTGTGGTTGATATATTCTGGTCGCCATGAAATCCAGAGGCCAAGAAAGGGTCCTGCAAATTTAAATGCTTTTAAATCCGGATTTCCTGAATATGGCGAACCTTTTTGGTTAAAGCTGACCTTGCCCTATTCCTGGCACATCCGTAAGGACCACACGCATAGCCGGGTTGACATGTAGCTGGAGCACAAGCAGGTGGAGGAAGAGGCTGCTGACATCCTCCGCCACAAACTCCTGACGGAACACACTGAACAACAAAATGTCACGCTCTAGTACAAGCTTTTTTAAGCTCACCCCGGCGGATAAGTCGATAAAAGCGAGAAAAAAGACGCAAAGAGAATACGGTAATATCAACTGCATCTCAGCAACCAGATTTTAAAGAAATGACCGTGAGTTGGGATTTATAACTTTTCGAAACGGAACTTCGTCGTCGCATAATTACGTTTCAATTATTAGGCGTGCACGTTTGACGCCGCGGTGAATGGAGTGCCTGCGGAGGTAAACAAATTAGCCTTAGACTGGTTCTGCAAGTTTCAAGCGGATTGCCGCGGTTTTTCGACAATTTAATTGAGTGAATCTTTGAGGAAAGAGGGAAAAATGATTTTGATGGATTATGAGGGCGAGGAACAATTCGAAACATTGATCGCTTACACGTAGGAAGCACAGCAATCGTTCTTAGACGTTTTCAGAGTCTTCTAACACGTCATGTGAGGGTGGAATAGAAGATCTTCGATGTCTTTCTGTCAAGTTTGGCACTGCGTGGAAGCATTGCTCGACAGACACTCATAAATACAGAACATCGTCATTACAGTTACATAACCGAGTACTACGCGTGCGCGTTATTTACGCTAGTTAATTTCTTCGAATTTATGGAATTACGAGAGAAGAACTTTGCCGACGATCAAACATTTGGAGAAAATGCTACCTATATTGACATGTTTTTTTGTAGCGGGAAATAAATAAATTGAGACTAGACAGTTCGGTGCAGACGGAGATACATTGGAGTGGTTCCATTCTACGTGGTGTAAACCTTCACACCTTTGAGTCTTTGAGCAAAGAAGGAAAAATGATTTTGATGGATTACGAAGAGGAGGAACAATTTGAAACATTAATCGCTTACACATAGAAAACACAGAAATCCTTATCACACGTTTTTAATATTTTCATGTTCTTGCACGTCTTCAAATAGAAATTAAGTTGCCTCCACATTGTTGAGGAGCTTTAAACTTACGTGTAACCTGGAGTCCACTGACCTGGGCAAGTCGTAGCCGCGGTTGCTCGTGTCCAGAGAGCATTCTCGGAGTACCGAGCAGTTTGATGTGCTCAAGAATCGGTGCGGGAAGGGCAAATCCTTTAAAGCCTTAACCGAAGAGATTTAGCGATTGGAACGGCATCGAAAAGTCAATGGACGGGGTTCTCCTCATTACATATTTGAAGTGGCTGATCGCTGTGGTAGATGGCGATGAACTGGAGGGAGGGACCGATCTGTCTCGTCTCAATTTATTTATTTTCCATTGCAAAAAACATGTCAAAACAAATAGCATTTTCTGCATATGTATGATCGTCAACGAAGTCGGTCTCACCAAGCTCTAGCAAATCTACCGTGAATAACGCACACGCGTAGTAATCAGGAATCGTCGGATGAGGGCAGGTAAACGCTCGCTGTATGGAAGCATCACGGTACAGCAAACTTTCGTTTACCCAATCTGAAATTTCCAAATCTCCAATTTTCTCATATTCTCTTCCCTTCATAACTGTTTTTTGGCGTTTAAAGTTGAGAAGACTTTCCGGTTGAGATGTAAAAAGACGTAGCAAAGTGGTCCCAATAGTTGGTGAAACAGTTGAGAGCATTTTTCTCGCCTCTGGTTTGACCGCTTTTGTCCACTGCTTCAATATTTTTGGAAGCAACTTGTCCTCTTCGGCGTCCATACAAAAAAAGTATAAGCGTTGCAAAAATGGCTGAAAGAAGAGAACAAAAATGCCTTCTTCAAAATCGGTGATAGGATCAGAGAAAAACCGAATATTAACATCTCTTAGCATCTTTGACTTCACCAAATGCGTAAAAAGATCGTCGCAAACTTGACCGCAGCCGTAAAAATCGCCATCAAGTATGGTAATTGGAAGCTGAAGGTCTTGTACTTGTGCGACACACTCATCAGGGGTGTATTCATCAATTATCAATTGAACATCGCGGATGTCGGTACAGAGCTTCTGAAGCGTAGTGGTGTCCTGTGTGAGTGCTTTGCTAGAGCTGGACAAATTGATTGTCACCGAATCGACGTTGCTTTTCTTGAGATTTGAAATGTCGTCATCCGATTGCAGTTTTCCTTCTGTAAAGTTGAGAGTCACTTCACGCCTTTTTGCATCAAACTCTGTAACCGTTCTCCGGATGTTTGAAGGCGGTAATTTTTCGATCACTCGTCGATCTACTTTGCTGAAGTGGCGGAAGACGCTTTCGATGAAGATTCTCGGGGTGAAATCCATTTTGGTCGGGTAATGGAACTGTAGTGATATTTTGTATTTATGCATGTGAAACATTGCTTTGTTTTTGTTGCATTTCTTAAAATACGTGTTGGAGTCAAGAAGCACCGACGGCTTCACACCTTTCCCTTCCCACAGTGCAGCGTAGATCACCTAAACTGACGAACTAATCTCACTCGCAACCACATAACAGCATTCAAATCAGTTCTCAATCAATAAATTCGATAAATTGATGATTTCGCCTTCGTGCACTGGAAGCGCGAGTGATTTATCAATGAGCGGTGCTGATTCTTTTCTGGCTCAGATCAAACAGTCGAAATGCATAAGCAGAAATAACAAAGTGCATAAGTCGACGAAGGTCTCGCTTTAAAGATAGTTTTCAACAAAATAAATTGTTTGCAACCTGCTTTCCATCGACCTCCACCGACTCCAGCAAAGAATTAATCAGCTCTAGAGCATCCATCCGCTGAGTCGAACAGGACGAACCTTCCTTTTCTGACGGCAGCTCTCCTGACCACGCCGAAAATCTCGAACGTCTTCCTCCACGCCGCGAAATTAATAACGTTAATTTGCTCGAGAGAACTGCTACCTCTGGATTTGACTTCCACGCGTCATGAAAATGTCTGGGAAAACCAGGAACACGTCGTTGTGGGAGCTTTCGACAACACAATTCAGCGATGATTTTTCGGTTTTTACGGCTTATTTAAATTGGAAGCGTCGCGAAAGCGTTGAATTTTTCTCCAGAATTTTTTTGAAAATTCTCTAATTTTTCTGCTGCTCCTCTCCACCATTGCTGCTCCTGCTGAATTTACAGCGAGACAAAACGTGCAAATGCGCACTGAATGTCTGTTCTACTTCAGACATGTCTCTGTTGGCGTATAAAAGGGAAGCAAATGTCATTTAGGTGCTCTCCGCCCCGACTGCCAACTACTAATCATGAGTAAGTTCGTCATTTTCTTCGCTTTCTAATTGCTCCATTTCAGGACGGACACTCGCCCCCCTCATCGTGCTCCTCTTCGCCGTTGCTACTCCTGCCGAATACGTCAACGAAACCATTGGACTGCCATGGACTTTTGACCCTGAATTTGAACAGTCAGCGTTCGTGATTCGCAACGATGTCACCGGGGAATTCCGCGTCGTATCGGTCGGATGGATGAACGAAGGCTTCCCTGGATTTAATGCTGCTACGACTCCGGCTCCGGCTCCAGAACCTGAATCGTTTCCGCTGGCGCTCTACTACGACTTCAACGAGGAAATTCGCAACGAATCGGTGGTCAACGAATGCAACAACTCCGAAGATAATGCTGTGTCGACTCCGACTCCAGAAGTGACTGCGATCTCCGAGAATGTCCCAGAAGTGACTGCAGAAGTGACTGCGTCCTTCTTCCAACGTGTGAAGAGCGCCTTCCAGAAGTGTCCCCGCAAGTATTCGATGGGATTTGTGTGCGCACTTGGAGCCGTCATCGGATTCAATCTGGCTATCTTCACACTGCTCACACTTATCAGCTCCGAACACGTTCTCTACCTGATCTTGGATGACATCATCGAAGAAGTGCTTGCGGGAGAAGCAGAAAACAGCGCTGTGCCAGTGGTGCATTTGAAGGATATGCCGCCCGCTGAGGAGAACGAAGCAGAGTGCTAAATAACTGACTATTGTGTGCCGAGAATAAATGTTTTGTGAATATTTGTGTGTTATGGGATACTTGATTGTTGAATTTATATATTTTATTTAGAGTTTCTGACGTTCATTTATTTATTTTATTTATTGTTTAACCTCATGATTTCAACTGGAACGGGCGAACAGCGCTTCTGTGATCTTGTTCAGTGATTTATTTTATGATTGTTGGCCGCAACCACCGCTTCTTTATTTATTTTCTGTGTGAATAGTGTATTTTAGCCCCTTTCTGTTTTTTTTTCGCGAGATGCAACTATTAAGTGAATACAAATTTTGTTTCATTGATTATAAAATATTTGAATAACAATCGAAACAATGATTTTAATGATGATCCTCATCGTCGCTGCCGCTTCAGCTGAATCAGTGAATCCATCGGACTGTCAGCTCCTGCTCCTGCTCCTGAAGGTGAATCGTTTCCGCTAGCGCTCAATCACGACTTCAACGAGAAGGATATGCGCCGCTCGCTGAGGAGAACGAATCAGAGTGCTAAATAACTGACTATTGTATACGGGAGTAAATGTTATGTGACGATTTCTATGTTGGTACTTGATTGTTGACTTTATATTTAATTTTGTGTTTTTATCGTTTAAATTGCATGATTTCCACTCGAACGGGTGAAGAGCGCTTCTGTGAGATTGTTCAATGATTTATTCCATGCTTGCTGGCCGCAACTACCGCTGCTTTATTTATTTTCTGTGTGAATTTGTGAATAGTGTATTTTAGCTGCTTGCTGGATTAAATTGTTACAAATTCTGTTTCATTGATTATTGATCGTTAAATAATAACAATCGAAACGATGACGCCGCCGCTTCAGCTGAATTCGTCATTTAATCCATCGGACTGTCAGCTCTTGAAGCTGAATCGTTCCGGGCTGCGCTCTACCACGATTTCAACGAGAAGGATAGGCCGACCGCTGAGGAGAACAAAGCAGAGTGCTAAATTACTGACTAATTGTGTTTTGTGACTATTTCTAATTGTGTTTTGTGTTATGGCTGTTTTCTGGATTTTTTCGCGAGATGCAACTGGATACAAATTTTGTTTCATTGATTATAAAATATGTGAATAACAATCGAAACGATGATTATAAGTTATAATCATTCACAAACACACCGGTTCCATGGCGCCTAAACAGAAAGTCGTCGATTAGTAGCACAGTTTTGAAGCAAAACGAAGATGAGAATGTTTTGTACAGGTCGAAGAGAGACGTTCTCGGAATACATAGGTACATATCAGCGTGGGAAAACGAACAAAGAAAGCAGAATACACAGAGTTGTGTGACACCCGCCGAATGCGTGACATTGGGGAAGATCATTCTTTCGCCCTCAGAACGTCGACATTCTGCGCTTTTCTTTCTCTTTTCGGGAGTCGACTCCGTTCGAAAACCCCAACCATTTCATTATGCGACTTCCGCTGTTGTTTCCTCCGCTTTGGCGACGTTCTTTGCTCGACACACGACCGTAATCGGACGATGGAGATCTTTGCGGAATCTGAACGTTGCTTTGTTTAGTAGTCAGTTTCGAGGGCATGGGTCTTACCGGGATCGATTTGTCATCACCACGACGTGTAGCCGGAATCAAATGACCGTTTAAGCCAGTGACATAAACGGAATGACGTTGTTGAATGGCTCGCGGAGCCTGAGGAGGAAGGCTAGCTATAAGTCCTGGATTGTTTGCTGCGGCTTCCAGGAGTGCTTGAGCGGCGTCTTCTCTGCAATTTAATTAATAATTCAAATTTCGTTTTTTGGTGTGTGTTGGCTTTCGAACACAAACATCGACTTCAACATAAGAGACTTTAGACTTTCAGTCCCCAAGGTCTCCGTCTCAAAAAATGACTGATGTCAAAAGGATTCCGAATTTGGCTCTGTTGACTGGAGTTACAAATGCATTTCGTCTCCCACAACGATTGATTGAAACGTATCACTCTCTCTCAAAAGTCTCGAAAAGTAACGTTACTTTGTAACTGGCGCCCCTCATTGTTAGAGCGATAGAGCAGTTGCGTTGGCATTGTCATTGACATCAATCAAACGCACACATTGTAAGCGGTGGCGACGCCTCACTACCTAACGAATCGTTGTGCTAAACTAATAGATTGATTTACGACGTTGAATAGAGCGAAAAGTGTTCGTTGTTCAATGTTTTGGCGTTTTTTGAAGAAGGAGGAGGAGAAGGAGGAAAACAGATCGGAGTGCCCTTTGACATTTTGTGGGAAAGAATTTGCCGATTGAAAACAAAGAAACGATTCGTTGAATGCCCTGCGGACACATCAATTTTGTTTCTTCTGACGTTTCGGCTCACGAGAAGGCAGATTTTGGTGTTTAGCAACGTGGCCAGAGCATGTACGTTCAGACACGAGTTTGCAAGAGAAGAATTCAGTTTAAAAAATGATTTTAAGGCTATTTTTAGGACAAGTTCATATGGTCGTTGGCATCAATCGTGTCAGGACCACAAAACATGACCAAAGCTGCAATTCTCCACATTTTGAATCGACGTTTATGACTCTATTAGTTTATTAGTTTGTTAGTTCGTACTTCTAACCCTCCTTAATCCCTCTCATTGTTTTTTTCCACTTTATCTTAGAGTCTTTGGCAACTGCTGTGTCCTCAGAATTCGCTTCCAAAAGCATTAATCACACTTTTGCAGGAAGTAGTGAAATATTGCACTTACTGGGCCGCTTTCTGAATCCTCTCGCGTTGGAGTTCAAGATTCCGTTGGCGTTCCTTGTGACGCTTTTCTTTTTCTTTCTGTTCGGCTTTCTGAAACAAAAGGAAATGATAAAATTAGGTGGAAGAGGTGTTTGAAAGCTAGCCTCCCCGATGTGTGTGGTCTTTTATGGAATATTCTCGAAGGATTTGGACTCAATGACTGTAAGAAGGCTAGAGCAATCCCAACACAAGACTGCTCTTGTTTATAATAATTTTTGCGATTATTTGAGCTACGAAGGTCCTATGAAGCCGATAAGCTATCCCCCGATGTGTGTGGTCTTTTATGGAAACCCCCGGAAGGATTAGGAGTTCATGACGTCTTGTTTACTGTGTCTCATGTAAGAAGGCTTTGTTAAATGAGCCATCCCTTCCAGAGCAGACAAATAAACAAACTAGATAGATTAGTACAATTTAAGTCGAATTTTAGACGGCATTTCAGTTTGTTTTGGGTCCCAACACAAAGGCCGTTAATATTTATGGGAATTTCTGCAATTAAGGTCTTAAAGAGATTGAAAATTCAGTGAAAAGTTGCATGTAGTTAGTTTGACATCGAAAACAGAGAGAGCAGACTCGAAATTCGATATTTGATCTGAGAAAATTGCTTTTTAATCCTCTATGGTCCCCCCGAAAGCAGATTTATCGTCCTGCGACATTCGCCTAAGGACCCTATTTGTCAGAAAAAGGAAATATTTTTTTCGGGGAAAGAAAGAAACAGCAACATATTATATGGAAAATACTGAGCGGAATTCGTGTTGGGACCCCCCAATCTGGTAAACGTAGTAAACAACTCATGGTAATTAGAAGTTGTTGTTTTAATAATGCTCACAGAGCAACCTTTGATCCTTTGCCAAACCTATGTGGTTGGTTGTTTACCACCAGTATGGGGGACATGAACATTCTATAGCCTAAGGCAATTATAAACAGGATTTTTGCGCTTATATTCACGTAGAATTTAGGATTTTTTTTGGGATTTCGGATTTTTATTAATCCTAGGTTTAGGTTTACATTCCATTATATGATATAGTGCGCTTATCGACGATTGTGAGCTAAAACCGGTTAGCGATCAGGTGATTCGTTGCGAGACCATTGGCAGAAGAGATGAGCAAGGAGAAAAGGGAGACAAAAGACCACACACAACGCGTTTTCTGATTGCCCTTTCTGGTTCATTCGATGCGTGTGGCATTTTATTTGGCAATTTAACTGTTGACATGAGCCCACACACAGAGCACTCACGTCTCGTATCGAATCACCTGACTGGTAATCAGCGCAGCCCTCTCGTTCATGATTCAGTGAACCGCTTACCCTACCAAAAGTGATTTTTTTGTCACTCAATTTTTAAAATTTATAGTTAATTCTGGGCCTTATAAAGCTTCTTACAAGAGCGTTGTGTGTGGGCCTACAAGTGGCCATTTAAACCAAGACATGAGCCCACACACAACGCATTCACGTCTCGCACTGACCGATGATCCGATTTCGATCCGATCGCACTGACCGATGCGTGTGGCACTCTAGTTGGCCTTTTAAAAGAGACATGGGCCCACACACAACGCTCTGTCTTCTGGCATCGAATCACCCGTGGGAGCCCACACACATCGATCCACTTTAGTGGCAATCGTTGCGCCCATCGGATTTATGCTTATAATCCCCATTTACCCATATTCTGTTGACTTGTTTACCGTAAACCCCCAACATGTATATAGTCAATTCTGGCGGACCTTTTCCGAGCTGAAGCGTCTCCCCCGATGAAGGGTTCAAAATGCACAGCAATATCATCAATCCAAGCTTTAAAATTCCACACTTAAGAACTAAAGAAATGATAAAAGGAAGCAAAAAAAAAAACCGTCGTTTTGATATTGCTAAGCATACCTATATAGAGCAAACAGAAAAAAAGAACGTTAAAATGATACCTTTTCAATGTCCTTAGTACGTTTCTGAAATGAAATCTGCATTTAGTCATGTCATATGATGCATACGGTAGGTTTACGGTAGGTGGTAATTTAGGGAATTTCAGGGGTTTCACATCAATCAAGGCTCTCAATAGTAACTTCATGGATTCAGATTACCTGACTACCAGACTATCAGAGTCAGACAGACTGACTGACAAACAGACTATGGATTCAGATTCAGACTATTCAGGCCACTACCGCACACCGTAACCAACCTGTTTAGTTCTCAAAGCTTGTGCTCCGAGCATCTTCTTGAGATTCTGACTTCTGACAACGTCCGTAGAGGGATGTAGAGGGATGTAGAGATGTTGTAGAGAGAGAGAGAGTTTGTTGGTTGTAGGAGAGTAAGCTCGCAGCTCGTAAACTCTAAAACGAGAACGGCGCATATTACAGCATAACAAAACTCATCGCGTTGAGTGCCGCGGCCGCTCGCTCGCGAGAACAAAGGACGCCGGAAGACTTCTATCGCCGCCATCGCCACAAGAGTCTCGATAGCCCTGAGAAGACTTGAGGGCCAAAAAGCGTCGCTAAGCGCCGCCCTTGAGGGTCCTAGGCCACGCCCATCTGTCATTCTTATGGGGTGAGGGAGAGGGGCGATGCGCAAAACAATATTTAAATAAGGCGGAATTTGGGAAATTGGGGTAAATAGGTGGAAGCTGGTTACTGTAGGGCCTAACGGAGTGGATAGGTTAACTATGGAAGACCTTTCAAAAGAACATAATTATCATTATTTCAATTTTCGTATTGTGATTAGCCAGACAGGCACTTCATTAGCATAAAGTTGTCAGTTAACCGGTGTGTGTGGTCTGAAGATGGTCTCTGTGGTCTGTAGCATGACCGTAGGACTTTGAGACAATGAACTAACGCTAATTGGAATTTCCACTTATCTTTGCAATTTTTCACTCGAAATAATCGATTCTCCGACTTAACTATCGTCTCAGGACCTTTTCGGATTAATTGAGATATTATTTTGGTCAATAAGTATAAAGGTTACGGTAGGGCCTAATGGAGTGGATAGGTTAGGTTACCTATAAAAGACCTTTCAAAACAACAAAATTATCATTATTCTTATATTCTCTTCTTGTAATTAGCCTGACCACCCCTGACTCTTTTCTCTGTCTCCATGCCCCTTTAACGCCTCTTAAGAACCACTTCCACCACTTCATTAGCATAAAATGTGTCAGTAAACCGATGCGTGTGGTCTGAAGATGGTGAATCAAACATTAAAGGCCTATTTTTGAATGATTTCCCAGAAAAAGAACCGTAAGATGACCGTAAGCCTTTAGAGTCAATAAAACTTATGCTAATTAGGGATTCTAATACAGAATTCACTTGTCTTTGAATATTCCACTCGAGATGACCACTAGCCGACTTAACTAAAGCCTAAGCCTAAGGTTGTCTGAAGCCTAAGCCTCTAATATAGGACTTAAGCCTAAGGGGGGGATAGACGCGAGCTTAAGCCTAAGGTTTGCCCTAAGCCTAAAGGGAATCGCCTCAGGACCCCTTTTAGGTCATTTAAAAGATTATTGGGATCAGTACGAGGAAGGATTACTGTAGGGCCCAATGAAGTGGATAGGTTAACTATAGAAGACCTTTCAAAACAACAAAATTATCATTATTTCAATATTCTCTTATTGTAATTAGCCAGACAGCCAATGACTCCTCGATCTGTCTCCATTTCCCCCCTAAGCCTCTTAAGAACCACCTCGGCCACTTCATTATCGGCTATTTCAAAACATTATTCATGCATTTTCGTATTATCCGCTCGCTTGCTCGTTTAAAACGGAATCAAAGGTGGAAGTGGTGGTAATAAATCACTAAAATTAGCCTCCAGAGGTCATGTTTCAAATGACGCTTCATTCAAGTGCAAAATTGCAAACAAATGCTTCTATTTTTAGAATATAATGTCCTGTTCGAGAAAAGGAGTTTTTTGAGTTCCGTGGGAGCTACTTAAGAGTTCAGAACGACGCATATTAAGTGGTCGACACTTGAGTGGCTTAATAGGCTTAACCTTCCATGCTCGGTCGTTTGCAAAATTTCTCAACAAAAGGGACTTTGAGGAAAACAACATTAGCATAAATTAGCCAGTTAACCGGTTGTGTGTAGCCTGAACATGGTAAACCAACCCGGTAAGGATCGTAAGGACCGTAAGATGATTTTGAAAAGATAAAGGGGGATTTCTGATAACAAATCCACTGATCTTTGCAATCTTTCACTCCAGATGACCATAACCCATCTTGTCTATCGTTTCAGGACCCTTTTGTGTCCTTTGTGGTTTGGTCAAGTAGTGCCTTCAGGGGTAACGAAGGAAACATGTTTTAGGAATCAAAGATCAGAAAGCATAATTGAGATCTTTTTATGGATCTATGCACCTTCACACGCCTTGGCTGACTGAGCTTTGAACCAGCATGCAATATAGCATGTTTAGCTACGCTAAGACCCTGAGACTAAAGGTATGTTAGCTATGCTAAGACGTCATCTGGTGTAGGTGTTGTAGGTGGGTGTTGGTGTAAACACGCGCTTAACGAATCAAATTACCAATGACTAATCTCTCAACTAGTAGAACGATGTAATATGGGGCTTATTACAGTGAGCTGTGAGCTTCAAAAACCCTTCAACATGACAGGACTGGCTTCTGGACAGTTGGGTGACATGGTTTATGATGGCTTTTAGGGTCACGGAAGTCATCAAAAGCCGGAGGGAATCATCTTGTAATTGTTAGATTACCAGTTTAGCCATTTGATTAATGAATTCTTTGATAAGAAAAGTCGTAAATCTCAACCAGGAAACCTCTCGCATTCGTCCATAAATCGTGTAGAATGATTTTCGCACCAAAAAGACGTCAAAAACCTGCAAAAACGATTGAAATTGCAAATTATTTATCGCGTTTGCAGGAATAAATCAAATTTTGAAGTGAAATTTCTATTTTAATGGAGAAACGTTTTATTTTTGGTCACAAGTTGACGGAATGAAACGTTTCGAACAGAGAATCTAATGTTTACATTTCACTTTTGAAATATAAATTAAATGAATTAGGAAGTGTGATTCCTGATAATCAAGCGGTTAGGTCGGACAGCGGCCATTAAATGCCCTTAAGGTCAACGTTCACCCTTCCGACCAATGTAGAACTAACCCTGTTTGTTGTTTACACCAAAATGTCACTTTTGATTTGAATAATGATAGCCGGAGGCATTGACATGTGTGGTCCAAATTAGGAGGGACTGCTAATCCGATATTTACAGCAAAACTGCATACTTGAACTAATTAATTATAGCGGAAGTGCGGGAGGGGACTTAGTTTCAGGCTATTTAAGCTTCAGAGGCCTTCAGAAGCCTCTATCTGCTTCGGAAAGTGATCAGCCGAGTGGGCAATTCTCGTGCTGGCTGCCTTCCATGGATGTGGTAGCCGTTTCTCACCCTCGGTCCATTTATGCACAGAATGACTCTTCCTACGCTTATCGAGGCTACTTATCATAGGCTTCGCCTTGTAAGACATCATGATGCTCGTAGCCAATTGAATGAAACACCCAAAATGTGTGAAACAACTATATAAGCGGAAGGAGAATTCCGAATAAAGGGCCTTTGTGTTATAGTGCTTTTCCGTCGTTTGTGCCTTCTATGACTAATTTATGCATCGAAATATGGGATTCAGAAGGACATAGCGGAGCACAAAAAGAAGAAGAATTTAAAGTGATCTTTGGATTCCCAAACCAATCGAATCTTCTAGAAGAACCGACCATAAGATGCCCTTAGAAACAATAAAACTATAGCTAATTAGAATTTCTAATCTCGAATCTATGTACTTATCATTGCAATATTTCACTCGGAATGACCATAACCCGAATTAACTATCGTCTCAGGACCCTTGTTGGCTATTTGTAGCTTTAAGAACCCTCTCCGGACCCTCTTTTGTGTATTTTTAGCCTCAATTCACTTGTTATTCATAGTACTCCACTTGTCCTACTTGTTTTCACTGCCAAAACACCCACGTCGAACCTAAAATAGAATCCAAAAATACTTTTATTTCATGTCATTCGAGCAGATTAATCTCTGAGCGCCTTGGCCAACAACAACTTTGTCCTTTCGAGTAGCCTTAAACTGCACTTTAGATTGTCAATCACCCAAGAAACCCCCCCCCCCCCCCCCCCCCC
>KI642007.1:7595-19689 GCA_000505645.1 Steinernema monticolum
TAAGCAGACTCTGCTTTCAAAAAATGATTTTCGTGTGAAATCAGATTGCGGACAGAAAATCCGCACACAGACAAACATACTCGCTCTCCTTTAATATAGAGAGGATAATTTTTGGGGCCCTTTCTTTTCATTCCAAGACCAAAAGGTCAAACAAAGGACAGATGTAATATAAGAGTGCAAAACGTTACAGACCGACAGACAGACGAAAAACACCAACTATGCTTGTATATTAGACTGGTGGGAAATTGAAAACTCTTGCATGTCTCAGTCTGGAATGGTTTCGATCGTCTTATTTTGCATTTCGTTTGCAGTCCTAAACAGGTGGATGCGATTTCCCAACCTTCTTGAGATCGTCGTCGGCTTAGCCATTTTAACAACAAATTTGGCCAGCGATTCATGTGGCGACATGTCCATTGCCTTGCGATCGTGCCTTCTGCCAGTGAAGGTATACAATGTGTTTCTCACAGGAATCTCAGCTGAGTGCGAAGTGTTTTTCTTCCGGCCCTTTGATGGGAAGTTCGCAATTCGACCAAGGAATTACTATAAAGGATTCTACGCAATCGGAAACAAATCGACGTTCTGTGGGAAGGGCGATTTGCAGGTTGTTTTTTCTTCGATGCGTGTCTTCATCGTCAACCGAAATAATGGAGATTTTCTCACCTTCGACGTTCAAGAAGAGCTGAGCGAAGAGAACAAGTGAGTTGCAGTAATCAAAATGTTCACAATTTGTTCGGATTTCAGTCGAATCGTTGTGCGTCCGATGTGGCCTCCGACCTTCGGATCGATAAGTTCCTGTAACCCTCCGACATCTTCCATTTTCACTCACAGTCTCGGAAATCTCAATTCCAATGACTTTGCAGTGAAAATCGATCGGTCCGGAGCCGTAACTTGTTTGTCAAAATCGGCAGTACCCTCAGATTCCTGTGCGAATTCTACTCTGATGGTTGTAACGCAGAACTGTTCAATGTCTACGTTCAAACTCAACAGTTTCGACGGCTATCGCGTCACATTTAGCGGCAATCACACAACATTGCTATAGTACGTGATATTTTCTAGTTATTTGTTATTGAAAACGGAATGTTCAGCAACAAAAAAGAATCACAGGGAATATTGATAATTAACAATGACAAAAAGAATAATTGTAACAGAGATGACGAGAACCCCAGGGTGTGAGTTTTTGTTGTTGTTTATTAATTATCCCTTATTCTTTTTTCTGTAGATGTTTTGATTGGCCAGTTCGTGATGCTTTCACGTTCTCACCCATTTATGTACCGTATGCAATGTTGCTTTCACTTCTATTTTTATGTTTCCATTTTTTTAGGAACTACGTCATATCCGATCACGCTCGTAATCCCGACTTAGATGGACTTCCAAAAACGATAGCGGACGACGCAGAAAAATCGTCTTACCCAACGCCAGACGAATTTATTGAGGGAGGAAACTTTCCTAACGACAACATTAACAGTGATTCGAAATCAGCAGAAAGTGAGGGAGTCAGAAGAACACCAAATTCAGCCACGAAAAGGAAGTTATCCGAGACATGTCCGTGAGTATTTTTTTCTCTTATTTGATTTCTCTGTAGGTCTCTTTCGCATTATCAGATTTGTAGTATTGTCGTCGGAAGTATCGGCGCTTTCTTCACAGTAATTTTTGTGGCCGAAATGCTATTTCATCGATGTATTGCAAGTTCCGACAAAGACGATACAGCAGAGTATTCAGAAGAGGTGGAAGATGCTGAGGAATCCAAAATGGAATCGTCAAAGGTGTATGTGACGTCAGAGATCTCTTCCGAAATGATTTCGAAGAACTCTTCTAAAAAGGCATTGAAATCTAAAAAGATGAAGAACCAGAACGCGGCGTCTCAGCAGAAGATACCCCTGGCTCCGCCTCCTGCTCGGTCTGTGTTCAACCCTTTCACATATTAATTTTGTTTATGTAAAGATGATTAGTGCACTGAATAAATTTTCGCTTCTCACTTTGTGGTCATTCCATCTGGCGCGGCGAAATTCATCACCTGACCAAAGTCCATCGGAGGCGCCTGAATAACACTTATTATTAAATTTAAGAATTATTGGTGGATTCTGACCGCCGAGACGCCAGAAAGGTGCGGGTAATTGTGATCGATAAATCTTAAAGCCTCTGAGAGGATTGTCTGCACGCATTCCAAGACGGCGGTGACGGCGGGGTTCCCGAAACCGTGCGTGAGGAGTGAGAAGTGCGTCATCTTCTTCTGCACATCGGTGTCCAGAATCAGCATCTGTGGCATTGAGGCGCAGATAGGACTTCGGTCGGCGGCAACGATCGACGTCAAACTCGTGATTACTTCTCTAAATGTTCATAGTGGTCAAAATGTATCTCAGCGAAACGATGCCTTGCGCCGAATACGGTAGCGCGAGTCGTTTGGATTTCGTGCTCGGATCGCAGCGCCCCTTTGAGGAGCGTTTCGCCAATTAGTTTTGCCGGGAAATCCTTGAGAACGATGTCGCGAAAGTCTTTCGCCATTTGAAGCGATTCTTCTGAAAAAAAGACAGGGAAATAGGATTCAAAGGGAACCTCGCGGACTGACATCGGCCGTTGGGGGCGAGACTGGTATTTAAAAATTGCTAGTTCTTGAAGACCTTTCAAAACCTTAGAACAACTTTTGCAAAGGTATCGAAACAAGTTATGATAGTGGTGGTATGATCGGAGTGATTTTTTTTTCATGATTTTACTTGTTTCAGTGGGAAAAATCGGACTTCAAAAAATTGCTACTGCTCAGAATTCCTGCGTCTGCGCCAAGGGCAGCGAAGACCGTGTTTAAACGTTAAAAGGACACTGATGTATACTCTATTAAAACTTTACTTGTGAGGTGGTACGGTAATTTGTTTATGCAATCGCGACGGGACCCCCCAATTTTCTTACATTTATTAGAGTATTTGAAAGTTGGGGAGGGGTACCGTCGCGACTGCACAAAATAATTACCATACCACCTCACAAGTAAAGTTGAAATGGAGTATAGATTTCAAAAAAATCGGATTTTTGTTTGTTCTGCAATTTTGCTTGCCCCTGTTATCAAAATCTCTGATTTAGAATCTGAAATCAAAATTTTTTTTAACCATTTATGAAGCGAGTTATCGGCACCTAAGCGGAGGTAGAGATTTATGGGAAATCTAATGACCTTGCGCATTTTACCTGACCTTCAGATCTTGGCATACTGTACAGCGCCATTTTGCGGCGGCGTTTGTTGTCTTGTAAACATGGCGTTTGTTTATTGTTACAAGTTTGATAATTATACGCAATTCTTGACTGACGTTTATTCTGTGTGAATCGACTATGCTTCACCCTTTTACGAATACGATTGTACAGAAACAGCCAAGAAAGTTATAAAATCAAAGTTCGCACAGCTGACGCCAACGGCGGTCACTGCATCTTTGTACAGTATGCCAAGAACTAATGTTCAGGGAAAGCGCATCAATAAACCAAAAAACCAAAAAAATTATTGGCTCAAGGCGGGATCCGAATCCGGGTGGCAAACATAGGATTCTGGACCTTTTCTAATCAATCGGCCAGACAAACATAGAAAGGCGTTTATTTTATAATAAACCCTCTATCAAAACTTATTTTGACTGTATCTTTGAAATAAGGCCGTGAGGGCAAATGTTGTATTAGGGTTTTAATAAGGTCTTCAAGGGCTACTAGTCTTGCCCCCAACGGCCAATGTCAGTCAGTGAGGTTCCCTTGAGGAAGTAAGGAAAAGAAACCTTCAACAAGTGCTGTCCACGACGTCACGTTGCCAGCCTTCCTTCTTCCTGGCGGTAGAGTGAGGCCTATTTTTTTGAGTGATTCGCGCAAAGCTTTGCCACCATCCTTCGACTTCGCACTAAACAACTCTAAACAATCTCTAAAGTATGTGTGTTTCTAACCGTCTTAGAATCCCTCCCAAAAGCGAAGCGTTTAGACATTCCGGGGGACTGATTCTGCGCTGGATCTCGCCGATCGTCACTTTGTGTTTTTTCGTGTTTGAGAGCAAACTTGTTCTTCCGGGGACCGAACAGTACACCTCATGAGGACCCTTAATCAGATTCGACCCATTTCCTGACGTTCCGTTGAACATCGACGTCGAAATATCCAACTTTTGATGTGTTTGTTGGTTAATTGCTGCAACGTAAAAAATTGTTTTAAACAATGTAACCGATGCGCGTACATTTTCTAATTGCGGATTGCAAATCCACTGTATTGCTTTGGCTTTGCTAGAAGTTAAGTCATTACGGTACTTCAACGTCTCATTAATGCTTACCTGAGAAAAGTTGTTGTCGTAGAAATATCCGTAAGCGATCTGAAAAATCATTTTATTTATGGTGTAAGCAGTAGGCAAACGCTTAATCTCAAGCACTTAAAGCTTTTTAACACATTACAGTGTATTGTAAAATGACAGTACTTAGTAAATAAGATGTATGACCTTTACTCTTCCAATAAATAAAAGCGGTTTTGGAACGTTTTATTGAAAGAAAACTGTTACTTACTTGCTGGGAATTGATGAACTGCGTCGACGCATATGGATTCTGAAAAGACTCTGTTGATGGATAGTTAAAGTATGAACCGAGAGGATACAATTCTGAAACACACTATTGCGCTTAGAAAATAAAATGTAACGCAAAACCTGAAGTGGTGCCATTAGGATGTAGAGTTTTGAGTCTTTCGGGTGACGACTCTGTAGACTGTGGTGCACTCTGAAAACACCTACCGTACGCTATACGGACAGTGCGGACTTACGAGGTACTCGGGACCCTGGAGAGACTCGTCGTCGTCGGTAGTAGTTTCGCCTTCAGAATCGACGCCTTCGTCGTCTTCGGGAGTTCTTCGTTGGCGCTTCGCTGCGATCACCGAATCACTGGCCGAATCGAACCCGCGCTTCTTGGCGACAGAAGCGACATTCGGATTCAGCGGCGGTGGAGGAAGAGAAGGCTGAGGCGGCGGGTAGACGCCTTCCGAAATGTGCTGCGCAGCCATTTGATGGAAGAAGCTCTGAAGCAACGCGATGAGTGAATAATTCACGGCGGGAGCGAAGTGTCTCAACGATGGGCGAAACAGAACGGATTTGCATAAATAAAGTGCCGCGGAGACACCAGCGATTATTATTATTCAATTAATCGCGTCTCCAAACAGCTGGCGACCATTAGTTCCACCATCGCTACTCACCTCAACACCTAAATCTTCCGCAATGCACAAGACTTACCCAATCGGTTGCTGGTTCGTTCGTCGAAAGCATGGTAATTTGCCGCGGGGTACGGTAGCGCAAGAGAGAAATGCCTCGGGCCCAAGGGATTCGCCGACAGAGCAGAGAGAAGCAAATGGCTTTCCGCGGCTTTTATTTCAAATATTCAAAATGCAAAAGAGGAGGAGTCGAGTTTTAGTTTGTTTAAACGAAAATATTGTTGCGTAATGGTAGCGAACACCTGAAGCCCTAAGGTGCCTTCTAGAGCCTAATTTGAAAACACAGCCACGTTGTCCCATATCGTATATTGCCCGTGGCTGTTTTGATCCGATTCAATGGGAAAATCGCGAATGAAAATTGGAAATTCTCGTCATCAACAACATCGCTTAAAATTGACTTCAGCAGTCAGGTCAATCAGCATCAAGTGCCTTCAGTCTCTTCTTTCGTACTGTAATTTTGATTACGGTAGACTATCCGCTTTCACAAAACTTTTTTGTTTTATTACATTCCATCTGCCTTTTAGAAATCTTTTTGCTGTAAGACAGTGAGGTTGCGATGCCGAATCCGTCGTTTCTAATCACGGTCGTGGGAATACGAGCGGATTAAGTCTCTCCGCACTCGTGCGTCGTTCGCTTTTCTGTCAAAAGTAATTTCGGCGATATGAGTGCCTCAGGCAAATTAATATTATGCATATATGATGGGATTTGTTTGTCGTTGGGGCTACCGTAACCCTGCGGGAAGGAGGACACTCGCAGCGTCTCGAAAATGAGTTGAGGGAGCAAAAGTGTCAAGTAATTAGGAATCGATTAATGCAAAGGATTAATGCTGGAAGGAGGTTAATCGAAGTTGTAATTGGCTCACAAAGAAGGAAAATGAGCAATTCGGAGTGTCCATTAAATTCTGCTATATGTATATTTCAATTGTTTTGTCCTTAACTATCTTTGTATTTAACAAAATTTTGAATTTTATCGTTGTTGTATTCCTAAGGTGGAACCTATTTCTTGCAACTTTTTTACAAAAAGAATACCATAAATAAAGATCTGAGCTCTCGCTCGTGTCTATTTACTGTCGTGTCTATTCCATAGACAGAAAAGCAGATAAACTACATGAATGACCATTTTATCACTTTGAAATCTGAAATAGTTAATGCTGCAACCTCCGTGATATAATTTTATTGATATACAGATTTATATATAGTTTACATCTCCAATCACAATTGTGCTATTTACAGTTGATCTCCAACATTGCTTCTCAGGGAACGCAGAAGGGCGGAAAAGGGTTCGAGGGACACGAGGATATGCAAACGACTTCCGATATGACTAGAGGATCGGAGGACCCGCACGGAGCAGAAGCACTTTTGAGTATTTTAGGGACATTTAGCGGAAGGTCCTCCGTTGTCGAGGATCGCCATGGACTCGTTGAGGTAGTTGACAATGACGCCTATCGCCGCGACGACCGCCGGAGTTCCAAATCCGTGTGTGACCTTAATAGAAATTTATCAAGATGGAAGCATTGTGTAACCATTTACCATTGAGAAGTGGGTGAGGTGTTTCTGGATGGAGTGATCGAGGATAATCTGGGGGCGTTGGCAGCTGAGGACCGGACTTCGGTCGCTCTTCAAAAGGTCGTTCAGTTCCGACAGAATTGTCCTGAATGGAAAACAAAACCGTAAACTAACTAGAATGACATGAATCGTTGGTTACTTTGTGGCGGTGAGCATTCGACGTCGTTGTTGTACTTCGGTGCAATGCATCTGAGTGAGGTAAACGGCCGTTTTCTGTGCTGGAAAGTCGGATTGACAGAGTTTGTTGAAGTCTTCGACGAGTTGCGCGGCTTCGTCTAAATAAAGAAGTCCTTGAGTGATCAAAAGATTTGAAATTACGTTCTACGAGAGCTGTGAGTGAATTGACGTTTGCGGCCTTTCTTCTTCCGGCGGGCAGCGAAAGGCCCACACGTTTGAGGGCGTCGCGCAGGGATTTACCACCGTCTTTCGACTTTGCCCGACGCAGAATCCCTCCGAGAACGGAAGCGTTAAGACTTTCTGGCGGGGAGAGACGTCGTTGGATTTCGCCAACGGTCACTTTGTATTTCGCGGCACTGCTTAGAAGACTCAGACGACCTTAAAAGAGAGGTTTAGTCAAAACATAAAAGGATATGTCTGTATTTTAGATAGAGGTCTACAAAACTAAGGATATTAAATTGTGGTTATTACGTTGCAAAGTTGCAAGAATTCTTTCTGTTGTAAACATTTTGGCGTAAAGGATTACCAGGAACGGAGCAGAAGACGTCTGCAGGGTCGGCGGAATGGATAGAAGGATGATGATGAGCGAGAGCGCCCGATGGAATTTCGGGAGCGATAGCGCACGGAATCATCGAAATTTCTTTGATTCGCGACGAACTCACCGCTGAAAGCCGTTTTATAGTAAAAGATTCAGAATTTGACACGAAACCTTTCCTGATGACTCCGGAGCCGGACTGCTCTGTAGCGTTTGAGGATTCGTCGGAAGACGGATTGCTGATATCGCTAAAGGGCGATCCCGCGTTCGCCTCGTTTGCAAGCATCGCCTGTGGCATCGCGGATGACGGTTGGAGTGTCGGATTTACATGTTGAAGGAAAACATCCTGACGTCCCGGCATCATGGTCAGATGCTGTTGTTGGTACTGTTGCTGGAGTTGTTGTTGTTGTTGGTCGCGGAACTGTTGTTGAGCAGTCGGAGAAGTGCAGAGTCCGTATTGCTGAAGCTGAAGAACAAGCATGAGAATCTACAGTAATGCAAATGACTCACTCTTTGCAAATCGTCCGACACGAGGTCCTCGAGTTTGACGGCGCAGCCAAAGTTCTCTTGGAAAATCTTAAAAGTTACGGTAGAAATCAAGCGAGCGGAACATAGAAAGAAAGTTATTTACCTGTTGACTCTGACGGTACTGGTCAACATTGTAAGTGAAAGAATAGGCCTGAGGAGGGAATCCAATCTGATGAGGTTGCTGCTGCTGTTGGACGATGTGTTGTTGGTGAGGGACATGCTGCAGCTGGTGTGGGGGAATGCTCCGCAGTTGCAGATTCTGAAACTGTGAAAGCGGTAAATGCGTGAGTATTTCACAGTTACAAGAAGAACACTATGAAAACAATTAAACATTTGGTTGACATTTACGTAAATTAAAATAGATTTCTGTTGTATCACTTAACGATGATCGGTCATTTCAGTATCGGTATTTTCATCACCAGGGGTTCCAAAAACGTGGACTTTTCAGTATCACGCAATTCGCAAGACGCGTTTCCTAGGCTTGCGCTTAGGTGAGGCTTGCGTACTGCCACAGGCATTAACCTAGCGTTTTTTTTTGCGAACAGAGCTAGCTAGGCCCTGCATGGCATTGTCTCGGGCCGGTACTGAAATGATCTAAAACCGTTTTGACACAAACTGTTCGCACAAAAATTAATTTGCAGAAATCAAGATTTACTCATTCCGAACATTGTGATGTCTCTCGTGCAAGTTTTTCATTTGCTTTAAATAAATGCAGAATAGAGAGAAGTGATTGTGAAAAGATAAATTCTTTGTTTAGTGCGCAAACCAATTTTGACAGCGATGATATCTGGCGACTGGCGGCGCTAAGTGAAAGTGCATTCAAAAGAAGTTCTTCGGCAAATTCACGTCCCTTTCTCCGTTTCGGGGACACCTTCTGCGGTGTTCCTTAATTTGAATATCCGTCGAGAAGGGTCGTTCGTCAAGCAATTAAGGTCAGCGCGGATCTCGAGTCGTCGGCGACCGTTCGCGCTCCTCTTTCACTTCATCAACAAAACTGACCAATCGCCACCGCGCTGAGGGGAAAGAAAGACGCTAAACCTGAATCATCCTCGCGTCCCGCGCGTTCTTTCAAATTCCGAAAACGGACTTTCGAGAATGAGAGCAAACGAAGGGAAAACGGATTACGAAAGAGTAGGGAATGCAAGGACAGAAAATATCAAGCCAGAGATTTGAGGATGTGTATAGTTAAGAGGGGTTACGGTAAGGCACTGAAAGGATCCCCGCATGTGGCCATGCGGGAGGATCTGAAGCGGTGCCCGGAGGGCGAAGGGACTGTTGGTGGTCACTCACATTCATAATGACGTGGTCGCACGATCGCTTCGTTCGTTTCTTGCCTGAAGGCCTGAAGCGCCGGAGGAGCCGAGGGGTGCCCGAGGGAACGCCAAAAACAGAAAATTTTGCCTTCAGGCGAATAAGACGACACAGAGCCGAACACAATGGATCTAGGCGAATGTCCGCCCAACAAAGAGAGAGACTTGTGTCGGGTCGTCGAGAGCGTGATGCCTATGGCGATCGCGGATAAAAGGACCGGTTCAAGGAGATCGGCGGCGAAGGGGGAGGAGGGGAAAAGCTTGACGTAAACCAAGTCTTGGCGTTCTAACGCAGCATCGCCGATTCCTCCTGATCAACACAAGCAGCTCTTCGGTAATTTTCCTTCATTTTCCTTTTGTACTCAAAACACCGTTTTTCGGCAAATCAAAACTTTTTTTTCTGAGCAACAGACAGAATTTTTTTTTCGCATTCTACCAAACAGGGTTTTCTCTCCTTCCATCCACTTTGTTATTTTCTTCGTCAAATCCCGTTTAGCGTCCACTCCCTGATGGTCCTTCCGCCGGCTTCTAATTATCTTCATTCCTGATTTGTCGTGCAATCGTAGCATACAGTACGTACTCCTAAACGGCCATTCGTACACGTTGAAAGAATAAAACACCTTCAAAGTGCAATCATCTTTGATACTCATAAACTTTTATGTTGATGAATAACTGTAAAACAATAACAACAAAAACAAATTTAATCGGAATCATCGTCGCTATCGGCAGTAAAGTCAAACTTCTTGAATTCTTTTGCAAGTTTCTTTACGAGCAATGCTTGCTTTTTCATATCCATCTCGCATGACCTCCAATCTGCCTTTTCTTCACAATCCAACAGCGACTTTTCTGCCAAAACTTCACGTGCAAACTGAATGGGGAAGTTCTTCATGCTTCTCGTGAACAAACGGCTTCCATCGGGCAATTCGACACAGAAGTAGGGACATCCTTCGTTGACAACATCCCAAACTTGTTGATCCTTTTCCAGAATATTCAACTCAAACCCCTTTGCTTGAGCTGCGTTTAAAAAGGAACTTCTTAGTGAACGTGTGCTGTCTTTTGGAATTCCAACCATCTGTACTTGCAAATGACCTGTCTTGAAATTCCGTTCAAATGTTACGAGAGATTTGCCACGAGCGTCATAGAAGAGAGTTAAGGCGTCGCGATATTGTTCGACCTCTTCGCGTACTTCACTACTAGCTGCAACAAGAGATTGGATATGTCCTATAGGGAGCACCATTAGGTGGTCATCTGCTAGTGGACCCTTTGGCATAGCCAAGTAACAGTGCGTTCCAACGGACACAATTAAATATTTCTCGGCGTCAGCGTTAGACAAACAGAACCAGCATGGCGCTGAAGGTTGTCGTTTTTGAGATGGTCCCTCGTCGCCACTGTTTTGACGTTTCCTACAATTTTTACTATATATCGAAACCCGCCAAATTACAATTACCTTCCACCACGCTGCTGATGTTCTTGCTCCTCCTCTGCCGTCATTGGAGCATCCATATCGTAAAAAAACTGCGCTCCTCCGCCTTTAGCACTAGTTTCATGTCTTTTTCTAAATAAATCGGTTATAGAAAGCATATTTCCTTCCAAGCAAACTTTTCAAAAGCTTTTATAAGAATATCCTTGTAAGGAAATTCGGTTGTCTGTGCAGGTTGAATAACTAACTGCTGTCGTGACATATTTTTCAAAGGTTCCGTCGAGAAAGCGTACATCCACTTCTGCCTTTGTTTGTTAGCTACTGCTGCCAAACTGACAAAACGCGTAACATGCTGGGCCGCTCCTTGCAATATTTCGTGGTTTCTAAACACAACAGCACTGATGCATCACAATTAGCTATTTACCTGTAGGGATCTCGCTCGTAGTGCACTCCCATTCCAGAAAAGTGGTAGCGAGGCTTCAGAATAGTAGCTAATCGCGAGATTTCTTCACAGCCAGCAATCTGATTTGTGGGCTGATTGGTCGAATGACGCGCGACTTGTTGAGGCCACAGAGAAGTGAGCAAAATGTCGACCCCAACAAAGGATGTGGACGCCAGCGCAGGTCCCGTCAGGTTGTCAACAGTATCAGCGTTGAACTCAAATGAATTACAAGTTGTTGAAGAGGAGCTAGCTGGTATTCCACTGAGATAAGCAATTGTAAATCCACTAGCAGTAGTTAAAGTGCCATATTTCCCGAGATATGTAACATTCGAACTGAATTCACTCGGCTGTTCTGGATAAAAGCGTGAAGTAGAAGGGCAACATGGACCTAAAATAAAAAATTTTGTTCTTTTTTTCTTAGATCACCGAAGAAGCTTACCCAGAATGTACACAGGAATCGGAAATTCAATTTCTCCATTCACAATTTTGTCGTTTTCTTCAGTATTTGGTCCGAAAAACTCGCCCACACACATCACGAATTCAAAAGGTCCATTCTGAAAATATTCGAATACAACTTGCCCAGGCATGGAGCGATTCTCACCGCTGCACTGACGTTCTTGATGCGCTTGAGCAGTAAGTCGAAGTGACCATTGACGTCGCCACAAGCCAAAATCTTAACTTGTGACATCTGAAATCAACGACCAGTAATAAATGAAATCAAATGAAATTCTCGATCTTCACACACCATCCAACTCTTTTATATACACTATATATACAACACATTTATATATACAACACTATGACGCAAAAAGTGGCATTAAAAACCAATTTCAAATAAAACATGAAAAACGCGGCTAAACCGAACATGAGTACTTTACGAGAAGCCGTTTGTTTGAGAAATTATTTTCGAAATTGGCTATAATC
>KI642026.1:3941-15132 GCA_000505645.1 Steinernema monticolum
AGCAAATAATGAAAAATTTTCAAATTCATAGTAAAATCTTAGAAGAGTACGAGACGATGAAGCGCGAATTCGTCGACTGAATGCAGAAGTAACCACTTCTTATGGAGTGAAATTATGCAAATTCGATAAATTTGATTCCATTGGATGAATTGACGTTTATTTTGTCGGTGAAAGACCGGAAACGACCCTTTAAACTTCGTACCACTGATGATGTTTTGTTTCCAAAAGTTCAAAATCCTATGCTTATCATCGCGGATTCTGATAGCGACTACACGCACTGTTTTTGCTACACTGAAGTCCCCAAATTCACAGGTCGCTTGTGATGTTTGTGCAGAGAGAATTCCGAGATTATTTTCGTCGAATCCACGCGAAATCGTCTGAATAATTCACCAAATCATAACTTCGCCCTTCGAAAACGAACGCGCAGAGCGAAAGAGAGATGCATTTTCCGCTTCGGTTGCCCACCGACGGTCGTTCCATTAGCATAATTCTCTCTGCACGCGCTTTTGGGCGCCTTTTGCCCTTCGAAAGGACTCTAATTAGCCGGAAGGTGCTTCGACTTCTCAATTGTTATCTTTGGAGAATGATGAAATCTTTAATTTGAAGAAGATATCGGTTTATTTAAATTTTGAGTTTACAACGACAAATTGTACAAAAAGAATTTTCATAAACGTATTTTGATGTCATAAAAGAGTACGATGTACATTTCAGATTAGTTTAGTGTTTATACTGAATTTCGTTTAACTTTACCTTATGCTGCACCGCTCAGCTTGTCGTTTTAACAAGAGTACAATTAATAAAGCAACTATAACCTTCATCATTGACCTATTCCTTCACATTTTCACCACTTATCAGCAACTACCGTACTCTCCCAACTCAGATGACTCATTCTTCCACAATTCTTCGTTTATCACTTCTTGTGTGGACTCATTTGTAATCGCCGGAACCTACCGATCGCCACCTAATTGGCGCGAAAACAATCTGCCAACGGCCGTCCTCCTCCCGTCCGTCAGGTCCTGTGGGCACTCTATGTCCGTCGACACGAAAAGGTGCCATAAATCGTCGGTGATCGACTCGTCGAATATTCATTCGTCTCAGGCTCTTCTCATAAATCGTCGCTCGCGATCGTCGCGGCGATCGTCTCCCGAACTCCTCGTTATCTCTTCCGGCACTTACACCCTCGCGCATCCCCTAACAGCGCGCGACCCTCCCTCCGGCGATATGTTTGATTGTTGGTAGTAGCGCCGTGGTGTTACACTACTTATTAGGACGCATTGTTGGCCCTCCGACCGACAACAAGTATCGGGCCGCCCTTGCATGGCCCGAAGTCATCAGACCTCACTTCCCATCCGGGCGAACTGCCGCCGCGGCCCTTTATAGTTGCCACTCTAATCCATCATTAGGCGGAGGCCTTTTAATTAGGGACAAACTCCCTTCCCACAAGAAAACTCCCTTTGTAAGCAACTTGTTTCTTCGTCCCGATCGCCCGATCGATCGAACAGTTGTCCCACAATCCGCCCGAACTCTCGAGGGTGAACCCCTCACTTCCTTTGTTTGCCTGTTTGCCTCTCCGCCTCAGGTGAGTCGGAATTACCCAAAAACAAAGAGCCCCCACTGCTCCTTTCTAGGCACTTCCCGTTTTGCGTGCTCTTCAATTCTTATTTCGTACGACGTATTACGGTAACCCAGCCCGAAGGTTATTTCGGCTTCCATCACTTCTGCATCCGCGTTTTTTTAGATTTTTTAATCACAACCAAATCAAATTGCAGCGAAAAAACACGTAATTAATCATTTTCTTTGCTCCGTGGCCGTCGGGAACGACTCGAGTTGAGTCCCTATTGTTCCGCGAAGAGGCCGATCTCGGCTTTTGCCGATGGGCCCATTAAGCATCGCGGTGATGCTGATGGCTTAGAGTGTTTTTATTCGTTCTGATTTGTTGCGATTTCAAACGCTTTCGTAGACCTTTTGAAGAGGTCGTTAGGCGTGCACTGCCTGCATAATCCACGAATCGCGTGATTCCTTTTGTAGTCTGTCAAAGTCGCACGCAAAACATTCTATCACTTTCAGAAGCCGACTTAATGACATGAAGCGCCATGCCACACGGCTTTCGTCCTCTCCTGATTCTACTAGTGCTTCTCGACCGATCGCTCGCCAATCAGTGTTATTCGTGCGCTGGAATGTGTCATCGGGAACCATGTAACTGCCAGGTAATCGATTTGTTCTCTTGAAACCCAATATGTGCCCAGAACACGGTGCATTAGTCGGTGTTAGGTGTGCGGTGAGTGACTGCTCCGCTCCCGAGGCTCCAGTTTCATCACTTCGCTGTCAGTAAAATTGAAAGTCGAAAAGCAATTAGAAGGAGCGAGTCGACAGCTCCACAACGTAGACTTCTGGGGAGATCTAACTAATTAGTGCTGTTTGCAGATGGGTTCCTGCGAATCCGACTATTGTTTCATCGAACGGAAGCCGTCAGAAATCTCCGGCGTGTACAAAATCACGAAAGGATGTGTGAAGAGACCCTCACGGACTCAAGCGGGGTGCGATTTTGACCACTTTCCTGACCACATACAGTGCATTTGTTCGGGTAAGTGCAGTCTCCTAGTGTTGTAAAATATTCAAATTAACTCAAATTTATAATAAGAGCTGACAAGTTTTTTTTGGATCAAATATTAGTACAAGTACAACCAACGAAGCTAATAATAATTTAAAACCTCATATTTTATAAGCTGAAATGAATGGTACCAATTGCCTTACTTCTTTTTCCACTGTTGAAAGTGACAGTACGATGAACACATAAAAATATTTTTAAAGCATAATTATTGGTGCAATTTTCCATCAAAACGCATCGTTTTCCGCGTCTATTATAAAAAAAACATTTTCTTGCAATATTTGCCAAAAAAAAACATCGTTTAAGCAGATCGTGAACTTCGAAATTGCGTCAAAGCTCATTTTCGAAAAAAAACTCGAAAAGGAAGAGATAATCATTCGTTTGCCTTGTTTCCTCCTCGCGGCCCATCGCCCATCCTCAATGGCCCATAAAGCAGCAATTGTTTTTATTACTCCGCCGACGGCATGTGATCTATCGATGGCTCTTCGCCTATGTCAGCACTATCTATGCATGACTACCGTATCCTAATGTGAACTTTAAGGTAATTTCTGCAATGACATGATCTTCCTGCGGCCTGCTCATCGACACAACGTCACTTGTAGACAGTGCTCAGAGAGAGATCCCGACTGTTCGGAAACATGTCACGGACAGTGGTGCCACGAAGATTCGGCCACCGGCGCTTCTGGGTGTGGCTACGGCCCTCCCTCACTACCCTACTTCTACAAGGGACCCGACCTTCTTCTTCACCGCAATAAAGTCTGTGTCACCATAAGCAGGTGAGGAAGAAGTGGCAAGAAGACGAGAATTTCATGTTTGTTTGAAGGGGAAATGGGAAACCGCGAAAACATTGCATCTGCAACACCAATATGTGCAACGATTTCCATCGTTATTACCCTTATCAATCGTCAGGACTTCGCAGTCGATCACTTAGTCCATCGTAGGCGACCCTATGTCTAGAATAATGCGTAATTTTGAATCACTAGACACGATCAGCTTCTTCCTTCCCTGCAAAAATGCGTCAACTGCGACATTTCGGCGCAAGACAATGTGGTAACCCCAGCCTGTAAGCAGAACACGTGCTACGGTCACTATTGTACCTATGCCACGCAACGAATCGTTATGGGATCTCAAAACACAATGGGAATTCAGATGAAGCAAGGCTGCATAAACGTCACAGACCAGTCGCAGATCCAACTGGGATGCTCTCACAAATGGATGGATGATTTCGAAGAGTTATTCTGTGCATGCAGTGGCGACATGTGTAATAGAGATCTTTCAACGGCGAGTTCCTCCTGCGCAAGCATCTCCAAAATCTCGTTTCTCGTGTTCCCATTGGTAGCAGTTGTCAAAACAGTTCTGTAAAAATCGGTGTTTATACATTCCTGCATATCAAACTTCTTTTGCTCGTCAACGGGGTCTGTCTTTCTCATAGTTTCACTCACTCATGTCTGCACTCTCACAAATTTCGCCTTTTTGTCAAGTAATAAAAAGTTTTCACTTTGCCGTCGTAGGAGCAATGGAAAGCTTTAAAGGGCAACCGGGGAGGAATCAAGGGAATCAATGGGGAAGCGTCAAGTAAATAGTGGGCAAGAATCAATGAGAAAACCATCAAGGGGGTATTGGAAAGTAATCAAGGGGAGCACCACGAAAGCGTCAAGGCGGTTAGGAGGCAATGGGAGGAGCAATAAGACTACAAAATGTCGTCGTGTGCCTGCCTAGTCAGTGTATCAATAAAGCAAATGTGCTTATCGGATTTGCCAAATAAGTCAGGAAGCACATGCCTGTAGCAAACTTTTTCCTGCATTACTAACAAACAAAAGATGTGATCTTCACATACAAACATATAGCTTTTATTATAAAATGGATACATATCTCAAAGATTTGCATGTAAGCCAGTTTGCTTTATGCTTTTCTTGCTTTGTACACAGGAAAGGAATAAGACAATGACGACAAGAGTGTAAAAACCATAAAGTAAAAAGGGTGGATCGTTCTCCTGACGGAGAATTCATCGGCTAGTTTTTCAACGGATGTTTCGTAAAATAGAAAATATACCGAAAACAAGTTTCAATTTGTATATCGCGACTTGAGACATTCAGACACTCGATTCCCATTTCCATTGATCCTTAGTTTGGTAATAGGTCTCCTTGTCCGCTCGCGTTTGTCCGTATTTGTTCGTTCGATGGATCCCAACAACAACGCTTTCGTCAAAATCAAACATGACGTCAGTTCCAGTAAGAAATGTGTGAAATACAGATTTTTCACAAATTTTCAGCGGTGAAACGTATAAAACGAAAGTCCGAAGAACTCGGTGAAGATATCAAGAAAGTTCCGAGTGAAATTCGTATTCTGGAGAGTAGTTCAAAGGAAACGCTACAAGGATTCATCGACGCACTCAAAGACGATGTGAGTTCGGTTTTCAGCTGTTAGAATACTGATTGCATTGCTTTAGAGCAATGTTTCGAACGGTTTGGATATCGACAAACTGGTGAACGCGCTGATCCAAGTGGTTTTGATGCTTGGATGTTTTTGGACCGGTTCCATCGCCGGTCAAATTCACTTTCTGTCATTTCTAAAGCCTATTGTTGATATCCACTCGATCGTTGTCATTAACTACATTGTCATTCCTTTGGCATTCTACTTCGGGCGATTCAGAAAACTCAAACATGAACATTTCTGCATGCTTTCTGTTTTACAGGTTCGATTTATTTTTGTTTTTTTTCCTCACTGTGTACTTGGTACTGTAGCCAGTGCCGCTATATCTAACTACGAGAATTATGGCAAATTTTATTTCAGGGCATTCTGATGGGTTACGTCTTTGAAGAATACACCGACCCAAATATGTTTCCCCTCGGAATCCTTAACGCTGCCCTAAATGCCGCTTTGCTCCAATTCTGCAGTCAACAAAGCGAAGGCGATCGAAGGAAGTTCTACGTTCTCTTCTCCTCAATTTCGTTCATCGTTCGTGATTCCCACTCCCTTCGAAATGCATTTGAATGTTTTCAGATTATTATGGTCATTTGTAAATTCGCGAATCGGCCCTTTCTTTTCTCGCTCCTCGCCAGTGTCTTTTACTCATCGGGGACATATGCCGTCTTCCAGCTGTACTTCAAAAGCCTACGAGCGGTAAGGATTCATTCTGCATTGCGCCGAATTAATATTTATATGGTGTATTACTGTAGGGTCGCAACCAACTTAACGTACTCAAATTCGGATACCTGACGGTCGCCCTCTACGTCCAGACTCTGATGCGCCTCGAATATGGAGTGAAGAAGCCAATGGGACACGCGTTGCCAAAGACGGAACTCTAAATGCAGCGAACAAATTGAGACCTACAAATAAACAAATGTCTTGGAGCGACTTTCGTTCAGTTGTTAACAACGGTTATGGTGGGTGATCCATCACATGAATATAGTGACGACCTCTGGCGGCCCTTTTGTATTGTGCATTGAGTTGAGAGAGAGGGGGCAGAGTGATTATCATCGACCGATAATACAAAGAGCTGAAGTTTGTTCAATGAATGCTTCTCTTTGTCGTGTTGTGCACAAAATGTTTTGGATTCTTTGATCAGAGAAAGTAAAATCCTTTATTCTGGAATTGTTTTGCTCACTTCTAACCGGGCTGAGTCGCTGAGTAACTGCGATGACCGTGTCTGGCTTGTTTTGTTGTTTTTTATTGGCAATTTTTAATATATTTCTTCATATTTCGACTACTAAACTTCCTTATCATTTGAGGTAACCATTACATCTGAAACCCACGGGTTTTCTTACTTTTCCATAAAATTGCGATGGACCTGATTCGAAAGTTTTGCTGTTGTAATGGTGAAATAAGCGATGGTGAAGACGAACGCCATCTAATCGATGACGAAGAGGACGACTTCAACGTTATTAGTGCCAGACAGAACTCTACGAATCAGTTAGTCTTGATTTCCGTTAAGTTGCTGCCAACTATGTGATGTAGGTACGGCTCAAGCGGAAACCTCGTCGATAACGGGATTCAACCTTTTATCGGATTCCCTGCACTATCGACTCCTCCTTCGCAGAATCCAGAAAGCACTGCAGAGGAGAATGAAGAAACTACGATGTTAGATTCAATTCTCAACCAAACGCAGCAGGTATTTTTTATCACAGTAAGAAGGAAGTTAACGTATTTTTAGGATATCATTGATGTGTCGAATATGGCAGATAACACCGGTATCAGCAACGCTGACTATGCGAATCGGGCGAGAATGTACAATGATTTGGTTCGTAAGCATGATCATAGTGCTTCTATGAAGTCCGCAAACGGTGGAGGAAATGGAAGTAATTCGTTTACATTGTTACACTTGAATTATTTTTTTTTCGATCTTAGATGAATCGAAAGCGATGAGCGGAATTCTGAACGATGTCGGAAACCTCGTCACTGACATGCTCTCACGGCCACCTCTTACTATCTCCACAATCGAAGAAGTCAAAACGTTAGCTACGAAAGCCACCGAAGCAGTGAATAAGGGGATTAAAATCGAGAATAAGGATGATTTAGTCGTATTCATGACTTTAGATGATTAGCGGAAACCCTACTTCTGATAATTTGAATACTGGTCCTGCCTTTACAACTCTCTATACCAGAACGCCTCCAAATTACATTTTATTTAATTTGAATTTTATTGTGTACATTTTGTATTAAAACGGATAATGCTCAAAATTAGAGGTTCTTCTCCACCATACGGTGACAAAGTGCGCGCTGTTCGATGCAGACGGGATGCTCCTTTCCATTCAGTATGTCGACACAAAGAGATTCGGCGGCTGTGCACACCTTAATGCCTTCGAAACATCTGAAACCGTTTCATTACATCCATAAAAAATTTGTGAACGTACTTTTCGAGTTTGAACTCACAGCCCGACTGACTCGACTTCTCACATTCCGTCTTGACCGATTGGCAGAAGATAACTCCGTGGCCGTAAAGGATTTGTTCCCGTTCGGGATTTGGCTTCTGGAGGCTATTCATCTGTTCTTCCGTGAGCTGAATGTTCTTGAAGGCTTCCGAGAGAGTGGAGATGGCCGACTGGAAAACGTTGGTGTTGGTTTTCGCAGGAGCTGGAGCCGGAGCAGCTTCAACGATCGCGAAGCAGGCGACGAGGGCAAGCAGACAGACTCGCATCGTTAGGGGGGACGGACCGGATTCAGCGTTCGTGCCCGGTGAAATTGAAACTTCCCTTTTAAGGGTAACATGAGTCTGTCTAGACTTGCAAAATGAGATGAGTTATGCACGTCTCCGGATTCTGTCTTGTTTAGAGGGAAATCTGCTCATTTGCGAGTTTACAGTCGTCTCCAAGTCGGTTCGCGTACGGGTAAAGAAGGAGAGTGCAGCGATGATCAACACCGATCGTGAGGCAAAGATCTCCGAGCCGAGCAGTCAAGCGAGTGTGCACCAGGACGTCGTCAAGGCAAGTTCTTGCTGTCAGGGATGTCGTGGAGTAACTGCGCAAATTTCAGGACTTGGTGAACAAATTCTGCGAAGTGTCCCTGAAAAAAGGTATCGCAGGACTTCGTGAAGAATTCGTTCGTTTGAAGGATGCAGCCGCTCCCTCGCCGGATTCGCTCGTTTCTTTCCACGAGAATCACGAACATCTACGGAATCGTTATCGTGACGTTCCTTGTGTCGAGGAAACACGTGTGAAACTTGTCGATCATCCAGAAGAGAATGATTACATTCACGCGAATTATGTTACCACTCCTTTTAATGAACGCCGTTTCATTTGCTGCCAGGCATATGCTTTCTTTAAACGTTATTTTCAATATTCATTTTGTAGGCGCCACTGTCGACCACATGCTACGACTTTTGGTGGATGATCCTCCAGGAACAAGTGGAGTATGTGATTATGCTGTGTAACTTTTTCGAAGAAGGCAAAATGAAGTGTGCTCAGTACGTTCCTATGGAAATTGGAGCTTCTCTCACCTTTGATGACATTGTCGTTACTGTCGCTTCGGTTCGTTTGAATTTACCTTTGATTCAAATTTTAAATGCATGTGCAGGTGGACACTGTGAAAGCAGAGAACGGTGGCATGATTGAGCAAATCTTTCAACGGAGTGTGAAGATCAAAAGGGGAAACGAGGAACGTACCGTAACCCATTTCCATTGGAAGGTAGGAAAATCGAATTGCATTCCTGCAATTGATCGTATTATATGTAGAGTTGGCCTGATCATGGGGTTCCCTCCAACGACTTGGCACCTTTGGTGCTTCTTCAGCGCGTTCGTCAGTCGCAACGGCCAATCGTCGTCCACTGTTCTGCGGGAATCGGACGCACTGGTAAGTCAGTTGTTGAGAAACGGACTAAAAAATATTGTAGGATCAATCGTCGCCATCGAGTACGTTCTCGAGCGTATCATCTACAGTCAGCCTTGCGAAGATATGGCCGATGTATTGACGAATCTCCGCAAACAACGCGCCTTCAGCATTCAAACCGATGTGGTATGTTCTTGCTATTACAACCTTGCCGATAAGGTAATTTTCAGCAATACCTGTACGTTCACTGTATTCTCCTTCGTTACTACACCGAGCTCCGCTATCTTGCGTCGGATAATGCGAATCTCGCCAAATTTCTGGAAGACTATGATAAAACGGTCGGGATCCATCCTTCACAGGAAGCGAAAAAGTCTTAAGATGTTGTCTATGCGTAATCTCCTCTAAGTAGATAAAGTTTGCGAACAAAGTTGTGTTTATTTGGTTTGAACCACTTTAGTGTGAAAAATCGGGTGGTATTGGAATCAAGGTCGTCGGGGAGAACTATGAGGCATACTTACCGATTGCCCGCGACACCCTTTCTGTGTCAAGACTATCGCTGTTTGTCTTTTGTTAAATCAGCGGTTAATCTGCAAAACACCGCGAAAAAATGCGACTCACTCAACTCGGCATCTTTGTCGCGTTTCTCGCTTTCGCCGAGACGACGCTGCTAATGATGGACTTAGCGGGTTCTGGTCCCGTTTGTTGTTGTGCGTGCGACTCGAATTGTCCCCCTCAACCTCCAACTTGTCCGCCTTCTCAGAATCCGTGTCCTCAAACAAGCTACTGGTTTGGGCAACAATATCGCAAGTGTAATTCATACAACAATGGAGTCGGTAAGTGCTAAATTCTCGAGTGGGTTCTCTTCATCTTATCTTACATAGCGTGGCGTCAACCAATTAGCGAATTCGTCTCTTCGGGATCTTCGGGAGGTCTTCAACCCTCTTACAATGCATTCCGTCCTTCATCGTTCCCACAGAACTATGACAGCAGTAGTGTCCTCTACCCAGCCATCGTCTCCACCGCATCGCCTTTGTACCCCAACGTGCAAACCTATAATTCTGGGCAATCCCCTTCTGTTCCTTCTTACCCACCTTCTCCGTCTTACCTACCGGTTCCTGTACAGAATTACCCCTATCCTCCCGCTCTTCCACCTTCCATTGAATCTGTTCAACCTCCTACAGCTTCCCTACAAGAGGGCGAACCCGCGTCCTTAACACACAATTCAGAAGTTCTTATCGAAAACGAACGAGCACCCTACGACCAATTTGATAACCCAACTGATAGTTCTCCTCAGATTATCCCCATATTGAAAACAGTCCACGTCGCTCCTCCCTCTCAGAATCCAGCAAACGTTTCGGAGTACGAAAGTGAATACATTGACGTCGACGCACTCGTCAAGCAAGACGTCGACCACGAATCCAACCGGGTTGAAGTGACAGAAGAACCCTTTCTGCGCTACGTGGACTCCGATATTCTAACAACCACGTCTTTTCCTTCAAAAAACGTTCGGAAAACTCGAGTTGAAGCAACTTCTAAATCAAACTATGTTGTTCCTCCTAGGAACAAATCTGTCGATCCAGAAATGATTCGAATCGGTCGCGTTTTAGGAGAAATCGAAACAATGCTCGAGATGGTGAAGAAGGAGATGGAAATCGATATTTATGACGAAGAACCCCTACAACTGCATAGAGGTGAAGAAAACACTCCAAAGAGATTCTTCTCAGCAGAATACGAAACTGAATTTGTGAATATTCTGGACGAAGAGGATAAAGAACTCTCTTCAAATGAAGAAGTCATGACAACAACGCGGCTTCCGGAGGAAGTTGAACCAACCAAGCGGAATCTGACGATGGAGAAGATCATCGAAAATGTCAGGATGCAGCACATCAGAGCGGAGAGAAGAAGAAAGTTCTTAGAAACGGTAAGTGAAAACGCTTTTCCTAACATGAGATTTTTTAAGCTCGAAGCGAGAGCGCTCGCGGACAAACGAGGCGCTCGCTTAAAACGCGATGTTGCTGAGAGTGGAGACATTAACATACTCAACCCAATGGAAATTGCGCGCCTTTCCAACTCTTCAAACCAGCCGGAGAAATCTTTAAATCGTACAAATGGAGCCGCGGGAGGCGTGGAATTTCACTGCAACAACGATGAATTGAAGCAACTCATTGACAAGGTATTGCGACTCTTGCGACCTCTGTTAAGCATTTTTAATGTTGAAGGAAATTTTCGAAGTGTACGATTCTACGACAGCAAAACGCAAAATTCAGAAGGCGGCTGAAGGACAGTTAAAAGGCATCTTCAACGTGATTTGCAGTAATT
>AZHV01013460.1:0-14653 GCA_000505645.1 Steinernema monticolum
CCCTCTGTTGGGTCTTAGAATAACTTATCTTATCTTTTGTGATCATTTGTTATTCAGCAAAAAAGAAAATTATATAGCAAAAAAACTCGTAACATCTTAGTGAAACTATGCGATTCTTCGCGTAACTTCCATTAATTGTTAATAAATGAGTATATCTCACCTCGCAGAAGAGAGGACGTTCCACACGGGCCATTGGATGTTCAACTTCAATGTGTTCCGCGCATTCCATTCTTGACATGAAAACTGATTTACACAACGGACAGTCGAAGCGTTCGAAGGAAAGCGCGCGAGCCTGTTCAAACAAATCATCCAGCGAAAACATGTTCTCTTCGGCTTGTTTGATCAAATCAGCAAGTCTGCGCATCTAAATAAACATATAAAACCAAAAATCAATCAATATTCGTACCTTATCACCGATACTTGCGTTTGGAAGAATCTCTCCTCTTCGGATCTTGTCAGTCCATACCCTTGCGTCACTACCAAGCCCCAGCTTTCTCTTGCGAGGACGTGAAGGAGGAGTGTAGTAGGGTTCTCCAGAGCCACGTACGATGATTGCGTCTTCAGGAATATCGGCGGGAGGACGACGATTGCTGCAATCGAACAAATGAAATGCATCCTCTCATCATAATTAAAATACCTCGCAAACGGTTTCCATGCCTCATCGAGTTCCTCTTTCGTGGAGACATGAGTCTTAATATGCTTCTTTAAGTTTCCCTTCAATCGGCACGTCTTTCCGCAGTACGGGCATGCATGCGGAGTGAAACCTGAATGCACGGAACGATGTTCGAAAAGATTCGACTTGAAGCGAAAGGACTTTCCGCAAATGTCGCAGCCAAACGGTTTCTGATCGGTGTGGATCACCGCGTGCTGTTGGAGACCTGCAATAAAGCATTATTTGTATACGGTATCATACGGTAATAGCGATTGGATTTAATAGTCACAGCTAAAAAAAAAAGAAAAAATTGATAACATTTCCCAATCCTGGAGATCAAGTAATTACTGTAGACACTCAGTAAACAACGGCTCACCTTTAAAAGAAACAAAAATCTTATTGCAGATGTTGCATTGATGCACGGCCCGTGGAGGTAACGAAGAGTTTTGCGGATCATCGAGAGAGTCGTTGAATCCACTGACATCATACTCCCCGCTATCGACGAGCTCTGAATCGTCCAGTCGCAAGTCGTCTTGATGGTACATCATGTCGTTGGACACGACATGGTGGTGTCCCATATCCATCTGTTGCATTTTCTGAAATACCGTATTTTGTGCAGTACAGTATGGATATATACTGTCGTTGGGCAATGCTCGCGCCTCCAAAAGCAGTGCAATCGACAATGATACGATCGCGAGCCGCCGAAACGACGAGCAATCGATATCATCGTAGTCGACTCGAGACACGGTCTGCGGCAAAAACGAAAACGTTGCAAACAAAGACAATGAATCCGCGCCTAATTAGTTTCGTCGCCCCTCGGCGGGCTCTTCGGAGCTGAGCACGCTCCGACGGTCCACAGTAAACGTGACTTGAGCGTCCATACAACAGTATCCCGACCGGACGCTCGGTTGAGCGACAGTATCCGAAGCGTCGAAGTGGATGAAAGACTTTCCGCGTTCTTTCGAAACTTCGATTCCCGCGCGCAATCGTACCGCCGACGCTGCGGAACCCACAAAAAACGAGGAAACAACGGTGTAGGCGCAGAAAGGTATGGTAATTCGACAAAGTCTATCGTCGTTAGTGCTATCGTATTAAACACAGACCATGTATACCGTACGTCATGGGCAGCGCGGCACGAGCGGTTGCAGCACAATCGTATTATCGATTACCACTGGGAGGCGCTTCGTTTTGGGACCAAACAAATTGTGGTCTTGACTTGATTGTTTGACTTCGATGGAGGGTTGTACGGTTCTACCGTTCGCCTCTTTGATTGCGGAATTTGCAAACCTCATGAGATAATCAGGATAGGCTAATCTTCCAAGGGAGAGGTGAGGTGAGTAATGCGAGGGGGATGTGTTATGCATGTGTGAGTGATTTTTACAAATCATTTGAAAATGGGCAGTGTGCCAGGAAACGGAGAAGCTGCAATTAACAGAATGCGCCTATGAAATAAGTCAACTTAGAACGCTCGTTTCAGGCATGCAGGGTTAATCGCTAATAATACAAGCACAATTTCAAGGTTAATGTCCTAGAAGGGCGTTAGACAGTGAATCCGTCAACAAATGTAATTAATCGATTTGAAGTATTATGAAATTTGTGTGAATATTACAGTATAGATTGTAGACTACGTTACGTACCCTACCGTGTAGAATACAGTTACTGTTAGCGTGTTCAGTGTTTGCTTGTAAGATTTGAATTTCAGAAGGCGCGATGTACGTCCTTCCGCAGAAGGAAATCAAAAATGTTTTCGACATTTCGAAATTCTACCGATCAAAGGTAAGCTGATTACTATTATTATTTTTTAAGCTCTTTCCAGGCGTACAAGGCGTATTTTGACATGTTGCATAGACTGAATGATGCAGTAAGGGGTCTGCCAACTTCATCTGATATTGTGACCAGTCCGCGTGTTCAAGTTTTCATGGAAATTATTTCGACTGTTGAAGTAAGAAAAGAACTGCTTGAATTTTATGCTACATAATGATTGTCATTTAGGGGTGGGTTGATCAGATTCCTCTGGAAGATATGCACGATCAAAGATTCGGCAATAAAGCCTTTCGTAAATGGTATGAGAAATTACAAGAGGAAGCTCCAGGGTTGATTGAGAAACTGCTTCCAGTCGACAAGAAAGGCGCTGTAATTGAGCTGTGTCCTTACTTAATGGATTCTTTTGGTAACTCAACGCGTATTGACTATGGCTCCGGTATATTTAAGTTGTTAAGAAAAATTTACGGTTTGTTACAGGACACGAAGCTGCATTCCTAATGTTTGTTTACTGTCTGTATCATTTAAAACTTTTGAAAGAGGAAGAAGACGACGTTGCTGTCGTGCTGAGACTTTTTCAAAAGTATCTAAAGTGCGTGCGCAAGTTGCAAAAGGTCTACCGTATGGAACCGGCCGGAAGTCGTGGTGTCCACGCACTTGATGATTTTCAATTTGTGCCTTTTATGTGGGGTAGTTCTCAGCTGATAGGTAGGTGGTAGGTATATGTCATTCTGTGTGTTTAAAAAAAATGAATGTTTAAGGGAATTCAAAACGACTTATTCCGGATAGCTATTTGAAAGCGGACACTGTGGAGATGTACTCGGCGCACAATCTCTTCTTCGAAGCCATTCAGTACATAAACGAAACGAAGATTGGGGTTTTTCATGAACACTCAAACCAGTTGTACAACATTAGTGCCGTACCGAATTGGGAGAAATTGAATGGTGGAATGTTCAAGATGTATGAAGGCGAGGTGAGTGATCAAATAGTCCAGTTTTGCTATATTTAAGGCGTAATCTTTGATAAAAGCTTTCACGGAACTAATGACGATGAGGACGTTTGGGCGTTGTTGCAAAGTTTCTATTACTGCCGTGCACTTTTTCTTTTAATTTAAATCGCTTTTGTTTAGGTTCTGAAGAAGTTCCCGATCATCCAACATTTTCTGTTCGGTTCTATGCTGTCAATCGAATGGCGCGAAGACGAATTCGGACCCAACGCCATTCAAGCTGATCGACCATTAGTGGGAGAGGTCTGCGAAGATCCTCACCTTTCATCAGCACAAGCATAAACAATGTACATCATGCGATAAATATCTACGATAGTGACAATCTTTCGTTCTCAATACTGGTAGAGACACGACTCGGTTCTTTTCTAATTTCTTGTATATTTATTACTGTAAAGCTTAATATTTAAACGTTAAGCCATAAAAAGCGGTTTCTTGGATGACAGATTGCGTTGCACGATTGATGATCAAAAAACAATCAAGGGTTGAGCGGAGCGGATTTGCCCGCGGCCCTCAACAGCAGCTGCGCCTGTGCAAAGTCTTACAGCTCATTGGGCGCGTTCATTCCTTTTGCCACAGCCGCGTTTTATTTTCGCAAGATTCACACCGTCTAATCTCCGGAGTTGATGAACGGTTGATCTTCTGAACAAATTGTTCATAATCGTTTTGTCAATCGCCGTAAACTTCCAAACGACCGAAACAGTCGACGGAAATTGAAGGTATGGTGCGATTGACACCACTTGGCGCGGAATTCGAATCCGTAATCATGGCCGTAGTGGCCTTCCTGCTGAGCGGCGTGCTGATCTTCTTCACGTGCTTCTGCGTCACCAAGTTATATCTCTGCTACAAGTACAATAGACTCAACAAGAAGCGTCGGGAGAGAGGAGGGGGTTCCCGCGATGACGAGGACTTTTCCTACACAATAATCGCTGAAGCAGACGAAGATTCGGCTGACAAAGTGTGAGTCACACATTTTCTCAATTATCTGACAGTAACCCATCGTCTTCAGATTTCCTGCGTAATCCAAGCAGTTTCAAACGTGAGCCAACGCAACCTCCATACCTCTCCTAGAAAATCCATCATTTCCGAAAAACGTGTATAGACTATAGAATCCACAATAAAGAGCCTCTCAGCAAGGCGTTTATTCTCATTCTTTAATTCTCTATAATTAGTTTCATATCATACACACAATGAATAGACGAGGGTGAGTAAAACAATATAATTATGGACGATATACTGGGCGATATATGTCACGATAATGGAACTCCACATAGATGGAAATCGATGAAAAAACATATTTTTTGGGATGTGAACGTTGCGATGGAGATCATGATCATGGGCATTAATGGATTCACCTTAGCGCGGCTTCTAAAAGGGACTGTCTTGTATTTGTGCCAAACCTATAGAATCACTTTAAATGGAAGACGTGTTGATGTCGTTTGAGACGATCGCAAATGTTTGCTTGAAAGACTGAAGTCCGCCGTAAGAGAGTTTGCTCGTCACTCCAACTGCAAATTCATCGGTGGAAGGGTTCTGTCGCTCAACGGGTTCTTGTTTTTGAAGACGCTGTTGCCATCGGTGTAGTTCAATTTGAGCCTGAAGTTGTTCTTCGGTCGCCGTTTCCACAATCTTTTGATAATCGTCGTAGGTGATTGGAACTCCTTCCTTCCATTCTTCATCGTCACATTGCCTTTCATCCAAATATGCGAACACCCTAGGAGGTTCGTTGACAAAGCAGATCCGATCAACCTGTAAACCGCTATTGAAACACACACGCATGGCATCATTTACGTTTCGCCTTTGACGTCTTTCTCGTCGTTCATTGGGAGTGTGAATTATGGAGCTCGTTGAAGCGGTCGTTTCATCACTGTAGTCTTCAAAAGAGACTTGGCACTGAAAAGAAGCTGACATTGTCGATCGCCTGGAGGTGAATTGGCAATTCACGTGGAATGGTTCTTAGTGCGCACAAGTCAAGCATACTTTAATGACCCTCCCGTCAAATTCTGCTTTTAGTTGTGAGGTAACCAAAAATATCCAAATTCGGCCCTTTTTCCAAAAATACTCATGACGTTAGCTGCGCAAGGGTTAACGCTTAGCTCCAGCACCAATACTTGTCAACAAAAAGTGCAAAATAATATATCGACGCTCGTGGGCAAAAAAAAGTGGTATTCAATGGGCATTGTATAATTATATTTTAGATATATAGCTAAACAGCGACAACACAATAATGATTCTGGGAATGATTTGTTTTTGGAAATTGAAAACTAACCTCTTCAGACATGGCTTCCATTAACATCGGAAGATCTTCTTCAAGTACCAGATTGACGAGGGAATGTCGCACGGGGTTGCCGTCTCCAGCGAGCATCGACTGTAACAAAATAATGAGAAAAGAAGTTTGAGCCTTCAATATTGGTTGCACAGCTTCGCTTAGTTACATCGCTTTACGTAAGTTCAGTTTTGTTTGTTTAGTCATGAGAAATTCACCCGTCATAGACGAAAAGAAGAAATGCGATACACTCCATCCTGTCAACCAAAACTTTCAAGGCACAACGTAAAACAAATTCGTCAGCTTACAAGAAATAATGAAGTTTTTGCACCCGCATGATGCATAATGTATGCTTGAAGAGACTTCATTCGATTCGGTAATCTGAATCGAGGAGAAGTGGAAGAACCACCTGATTCAGGAGGTAACGAAGGAGGTGCAGGTGAGAGTTTTCTCTTCGGATCAAGGTAATTACGTCTAACTGAGAAAATCATAGTTTTGGTCGCTGAGAACTCGAGCACGGCAAACACGTCCGAAGCACTGCGTTTTATATCAAAACATGATTATTAGGTGCCTTTGGTTAGAAAAAGGGGAGGAGAAAGTCCTGTGACGATCGCCATCAAAGAGCAACAACATTTACTCCGCAATACACCCTCACACATAACGCAAAACCATAAATATGTATGAAATGGAGAAAGGATTCCAACGTTTCATCACCCTCACAACAGAAGAGGTAAGCGCCAGACTCTGAACAACATCAGTTGTTGTCGACTAGAGACAAAACATGATAGCACTTTGCAGAAATCCCCCGACAGCTGCAACATAACCTAGTGATGTTCGTTACATTATTTTTGGTATGGATTATGGCATTAAGGTCCTTGCGATATCGGCAGTCAGGTACAAAAATCGAAAGGAAAATCAAAAGCTTGTGTAAACAATGACTACAGCAATGTGTAGAGTGATCTGAATCTTTGCAATCGATTCCGAGTATTACTCGCACTAATAACAAGGAACCAAAGCGTAACATCTTTTGAAATGAAGCAGCAATCTAAAGAGATATCGACATGATTGCTCATGACGAGTTCATCCACTAATGCTTCAACTGCGAAATCCCGCCCTCTACTGTTTCAAAAAACATGATAAATTAACAAACGCCGAGAGTGTGGATAAGATGGAACGCGGAAATTCATTATATAAGCCAGCTGCGTTTGCTTCCAAAGAGTGGTATTTCTGCGAAAAATAGACCTTCCTCGTCTTAGTCGGCTACAGAAACCAGTAGATCAATATCAAATCGAACGGAAGCTCACTTTCTTGATTTATAATTTCTTAACTTGCCCTTATTGCGTAAACAAATCTTCGATCAAAAATCTTATCTAGGAAAGAGCGCCCTAGCCACGATATTCGCAGAAGAACAAAATGAAAGCAAGATCAGTCAACAAAATTCACACGAGCATATCGAGATATGCAAGAGACGAGATACTGAAAAGAGAACAGTTCAATCCTACGCAATGCATCGAACCTTTTTAGTAACAAACCGCTACGTACGATAAAAAAACTTACAACTGATAGATTAGCTGGTCGGATGATGCTCGCAATATTCCTCCGTTCCAATTCTTCGTCGTCTTCATCTTCAAATTCGTTGGAGGGGTAATGAGTCTTTAAAAAACTTTCACGTAGTGCTTTCATATCATCAACTTGATTTTGTAAAGGCCTTTTTGAAACAAGAGTTACTCTTCCGCTCTTGTCAGGGTCCTCTTCGGATTCGGTGTCAGCATGGCCCCAATTCTAAATTTTTCAATTTGTAATATATAATATACTTAAAAAATAAACAAACATTATATCCTTCTTCGTCGGTGCTCAATTCAATGGCGTCGTCGCCATAGGGCTTTAATGAAGTTTCGAATGTGGAATCCAGACTTGTGCCATTGTCAGTCTGTTGTTGTTTTGTCTCCAAGAACTGAGCGCTCAAACTCTTTCGTGGAGGTGAAGTACTCTCTACGGAGGGCTGTTGTGTGACTGGAGCAGAACGTTTCGAAGTAGCGGATGCATGGTGAGACACAATTAAATTTGACTCATTGCCATCTAAACAGATGTAAATGAGAATGAAAAATTTGCAACAATTTAACTACTACAAATGCTTTTTAAAGCAGAACTGGACCATGTGAAACGTGGTGTATCCGAGGATGCCGATGTCGGTAGGCTGAGAAAAGAACGTCGATAAGCACATAGGCTTGAAGACATAATTCGGAAACTTCGAGAATGCAGAAATGATAACAAATCCGGAAAATGATAGTCAAACAATGCGGAGCGCGAAAGAACGAATACTAACAGAATGTTTGCATTGTGCAGATTTTTCGTCCGCCGAAAATTGCTGTCCACTACCATTTACCTCCCTGATTGAAAACCAAAACGAGGACGACAACGCGCGGCGGAACATCTGCTGAATGCATGCGATTGCGAATTCAAACAGAGTGAATATGGATGGAATTGTTTGAAATCCACTTTGGATTATCGAGTCAACGACATGGGGTGACCTAAAGTCTATACCGATAGCATCAATTTCAATCGCTCCAAGTAGAACCGTAAAAGGCCACTGTTAGCGCGCGATCCCGAGATCCGATAACAAACGAAACCAAATCGCCAACGCCACGTCAACGACGAATTCACTCACTTTGCAAGGAACAAGTGCCAAGGACGTTCGTACCCAAGTAGAGAGCAATGAGTTCGCACTCAAAGGAGATTACATTAATCGCACAAGGACATATTGACGCAATTGTTACACCATCTATAGTATTCCAGTAGTGATACACTACCATCAATCTTCCTCTACACCCGACGGTTCGGGCGTCAAGGTAACCCGAAACGAATCAATTCGCATCATACGAATGAGTAATTAGACTTCCGCTTGAACAGTGAGTACGATAGCACTATCTAAGAATCACGTGCAGTTTAAATCCGAAATTTGTTTAAATAAGGATAAAAACATCCAATCGTCTTACCACACACAAGAATCGCGGTATAATCGATCTTGTTGCAGATCATACGCCGATCGTTATCAGAACAGCCGTTAATGCACAACTCAAGTAAAAAAGATTGACATCAGTGCCGCCCTCGTTATCAAAAGCATTAACCAACTATCCGTAGGATTATTACCTGACGCGCGCTTAATCGTATCAACTATACAACCGTTTATGACTATATCCGTAAGGGGTGCTGCAAACAAAGATGTTTGTCGACAAGCGGTCATTGGTCAAACGGCACTGTTACGGCAATCTATGCACAATGGCTATAGGTCAGCGACGACAGCGGCATTGTATATTTAAAAAGTGCGAACAAAACCATAAATATGCCATAAAGTAGTATCGGTCCACAACAATAAAGATAAAAGATGCAATCTTAACAGTCAATACGAGACAGCAAAGCAAACGCAGGCTTCAAAGATTAACGCAGGCTTCAAATCTTAATATCGCGCGATCACGTTTGCATGACAGGTGTCACAGGAAACAAACCCAACACTATAATCACGGTCTGACAGCCTTATAGACCAAAGCGCAGCTTTTTCGCGCACGACGTCGACACTTCCAATTTAATATTGTTAGTGTCACTTCAAGGACGTTGTTGTCGAGCAGCCAAACCGGTTAGACCGTAACCTTTTCCTTGAACACTTTTCGTCACATGTCCTTTTTTCATTTGACGACGCCAGACGTTGGAAATTGTTGGAAAATTCAAAATATCTCACCGTGAGTGGATTCGTCGCCACCAACCGAAATCGACACAATATTGCCGTTGTTTACGCATTCGGATGAGATTGGTGGTAAAGGCGCAGGCGTCGTTTTTCGAAAGCGTCTCAAAAGGCGATGCATCTCGTCAATTCCCCTGCTATCTGAAGTCAAAAGATTGTTTAAGAAAAATCCAATCAAGAGCATGAAGATGGTTTGAATCAGATATCAGATTAAGCAAACTTCAAAAAGCAAATGTAAATATTGTGATAAAAACACCGTGAGCAAACGAACGAACCATTGGAAAAACCGAGTTTCGGAGTACTTGTTTCATTCGCTTTCGTCTGAACAGATTCTTTATGATGCATTGGTTCCACGTGATCGAATCGAGATGGCTTCGTCGGTGGAGCGGCCGCGATTTCATAAGAAGCTGTATCCGAGTCGCTCAGAGATTCTTCGTCGGCCTTAAAGAGCATGAACTATAAGTTATAAGGGAATGCATCATTACAAAGCTATGGTGGTCAGGTTCTTCGGGTGGAGGACTTCTATCGATCGGTGAGATTAACACTTCGATCTTTTGAGTTGAGTACGCAGGAGTGGGTAGGGGATCCGCCGGAGGAGAACACATTTCGTCCTTTTCGATGGATGGTTTATAAACTACAGTAATCAAGTTAACAAATTTGCAGATTGAAATTCTCACTGATTGTGTTCGCATCAGCTCCATCCATGGATTCACTTTCCGAATGAGATATCGTTTTTTTCAATTTTCTGTGAACGCGCAAAAATTCAGGCTCAGAGCTGTTTTCTTTTTCAAGAGGCGCTGCAGAATGTGACCGTACCGTAGCAGTGCAACAATCTCCCTTTGACTCGGTACGGCGGCTAGAACGCTCGAATTTAGCCCGCAATAAACTGATTGATTCCAAAGTCTTCTCATCAATGGACTTTTTGGACTCATCTTGAGGAACTACAGAAACCGAAACAGGTACAAGACATCGAACGCGATTGGGGTTGTGTATGATGTAGGAAGCTTGCGTTTCAGTGAATCCGTGTATCTGTGGGTGTGGATTTAGCGTGTGTTCTGAACTCAAAATTACAGGAGTGTGTAAGTTCGGCATTGATTTAGCGTTGAGTTGATCTTGCGACTGATGATATCCCGCACGACTAAAAACGAAACTTTTTTGTTGTTAAAAATGAGATGTGGCACAAACCCCTGTTCCAAATGACACTTTCTCGTACGTTCCGTTGAAATCTCGTCTGTTGAAAGGATGTCATCGACCGAAGGATAACGTTTTCTTCTAGTATGCGGTGAAATCTCAACATCTTGCGATAAAGCTGCGGAGATCTTATTGAATCGGTCCTTCAACCTCCGAACGATTCCAGGCCCATACTGGATGTCTATAATGAAATACGATTAGAACTGTTGCAGTGCACGAGTGAAAATTAAAATGCTTAAAAATTCAACCATCTCTTCAAACCCAAAAAAGTACATGACAAGAAACCGGGATAAAAACCAGCCATAGATCGTTGTTACGTACTTAGGGGCATACTACGCTCAGAAGGATTATCGTTTTCTCTTCGTTTCAAGATTCCCTTCAAAGTCCTCCGTTTCGAAGTGATTTCCGTTGTTTCATTATCATCGTAATCAACTTCAGGCTCGTATGGAGGAGGACAAACGTTGTAAGGATTGTTAGGGAAAGGGTAGTGATCATTAAATGAATCAGAATCGCAATCTGTCGAGGAACTCTCAACGGAATACTTCGTTTCACGCTGATTCCAAAAAGGAGTAGCGTATCGTTTAAGCTCCATCTTGGAGGAGACTGGTGAGCGAATATGATCAAAGTCAAAACTTCTTGAGTTCTGCAGTGGGTAACACTGAAAATCTTCAGGCTCTTTTTCCACAATCCATTCATATGAATAACGAGGAATGTGTCGAGGTAGCGACCGAAACGAAGACTCAGTTCCCGTTGAAGCCATCGAAAAATTTGACGACGCAGCAGAGAACCGATTCACAGATGCTTGCTTAGAATGTTTTCGGTTCGGCCTAAGGAGTTTCAGAAGTGCACTTTTCGTAGAGGTATCCTTGTCCTTTTCGGGTTTAGGCGAACGAAAAGATGGCACAGGTTGTGGCGTGCCATAAGTGGAAAAGAATGCGGGGGAAATGACAGACGGAGATGCAGGTTGGTGCAACCGAAGACCTCTTTTTCGTTGAGGCAGACTATAATAGGAAACATTCGGATGATGGTAATATTCCGAGGGCATGGGGGACCGGACGAAGGCACTTGCAAAGACTGAAAATAACTGAATGGGAACAGCGAAGGTAACAAAATAAGGAACGGATTCATTCGACACCTATTATCGGCAAACGCGAGACTCCTCCTCATATATACAAATTACCGCGCAAAGAATCTAGAACGGTCAGTTGGATATACCTTGGCAATTATTACTTTAGTACTCATCATCTCAATTTGACCTTTTGCGGGCGCGGGTTCCGCAGAGTGGAAAAGAGAAAAGGATAAGAACCTACGGGAAAACGGCAATGCACGCTCTCGCGCTCTCCGTTCCACCATAAAACAAAGACGCTGGGAATCGCAGACAAAACGCTAAAAGGGATTCGCGAAATAAGAAACACTAAAAATCATGATTGTACATGAAGTTTAAGACTATTAACATATCATTTTTACGGCTCGCAATTCTTTTCGTCAGAATAATGCACGACAGTCATGTCTCGCCTCAGGCGACAAACCAGTCGTCATTATCATTCGGCGTCGGAACTTCTCATCAATAATATAATGCTACGGTTATTTGTACAAAGTTTCTCCATTCTATCGTCCACTCCAACGGATGAAAGCGGCTCTTCGGTGAAACTAAGAGCCAGTTCAGCTTCAACGCCTTTGCTAATCGGGAAGGTAAACAATAATTAGCGCACGCAACCGGATAACAAAGAACTATAATCCTTTCCTCAAGTACACCCGTCTAACCGCTTGACTGCAAAGGGGATAAGAGGAAGTTGTTGGCGTTGGGGCGTCAGTAGACAACCGGTAATTTGTTAGGCCCAATAAACAAAACAAAAATTCAGCGATTGATGAATCGAAAGTTCACAATAAGATATACCCTACAATCGGTAAGGAATACAGTGTCAAAATCCCATAAAAGCTCCTAAAAACTCTTTCCATGCCTAAGAGAATGCGAACGGAACGATGAAGACCCGAAGACCAAGTGATTGCATAATCTACCGGTATTTACCACAACTTAACCATCCTTTCCGACTATGACCCAGATTGTCTCGCTTTCTATGATCAGCGCAAACATAGGAAATAGCAAAAACCAACAAGCGTATGGTCTGAGTCACTGATTCTTTCACGAGACAACACCAAACGAAGTTTTGTGAAAGAGACTCGTCTGATGCTTATGGAGGAAGACCGACGTGAACTGAATACCAAATGCACTACTTATCCTGCGAGCAGAAAGCAATTCGAATGTTAATTTAATGAGACGTCGTTCGATGTTCTTCGTCGAAACGACGAAACATGTGCGCTTTGAGCAAAAAGCGCACCGATTAGCCATCCAATACGATATCCTCAATTCTTCAATTGCCGTTGTTCGAACATCAAATCTTTCTCATCCAGTTCAATCTCCGAATATCTCGCCTCAACAAACAAAACAAAAGGACACCTAGAAATTGGACGGCGGCTGACAAACGTTCCTCCAAGATCAACTTGAAAGAGCTGTAAAAAGAAGATGACTGGAATTGCGCGCAGCTCTGACAAAAGCAACCGGTTCCGGTCGCTGGTGCCAATTTGCTCGTAATTTATGTTATAAACCAAGAAATATTACCGTGCTCGGACGTTTCATCCACATTCCGATTATTAGCATTGTGGCGAAGAACGATCATAGGTCTATCCTGATTGGTCGTGGGCACCGTCGCGATATTAGTGAAACTAGCCGATTGCGCCACTAAAAAGAGATATGGTAATGAATTCAGAGCTCGTTATAAAATCAATTTTACCGCTATTAGTTTTATGACACTGCCAATTGATTCCATCACCTGCTGAGATTTCAATAGATGAAGCAGAGGGAACAATCCGACATGCCTTACGTATACCCAAGTCATTCTGAAATATGGTAAAATGAACAGAAGATAGAACAAGCAAGACAGGTTTACTAATTTTCTATATAATGTTTACTCCAACATTTTAAATTAACAGGAAAACGAACCTGGATAAAAGGATTATTTCTGACAAAGCTGACGTCTGAAGACATCGTGTCGCCGTTCGTTGATTAGTGAAGGATATTCTGGCCGAAGCTCACACGTTGCGCTCCTTCCCGCGCTTTTCCAATATGTCCCTGAAAACAAATTTACGAGTATTAATAACAGGTACCACAACGAATGCACTTTTTTTAGAAAATTTTTGTAATCATCGAAACAGTTAATTGGAAAACAATTCGTTTTTGAGTGGGAGATTATGTCATGCGCGATCGCATTCATACAAGGATTAACCCACAAACACTCAATTTGTCCATAATCAGACTCTTGCAGCAGTAATTATTCGAGGACAACGAGTGGCCTTGAAAAGGTCGCGCAGCTAAAAACGCGAAGAAGCGTCGTGCATAATCGACTTTCGGCATTTCGCGCCGAAAAATGGCATCGAAAGGCCATTAAAAAGCTGTCTTCTTAAGCAGAACGCCGGTCTTTAGAGCAACACGCGACGAAAGTACGATCGATGAGGGCCATCGGCGCCCCCATAGGGTCATATTGTTACGTCAGTCAAGTACGAAATTGTGAAAACGGTGTGAAACACGAGCAATAAGGACTAATTATTTATTCAAACAGTGAAAGCCACAAGGTAGGAGTGAGAAGAAGAAGCGAAAGAAGGATTAAAACACGTCAAAGGGGAGAGAGTACGAGCGCGAAGACAACAATGAAGGTAAAGCGAATCCGAAAGGTCAGAAGGCGAAAAGTGGAGCTGGGAGCATCGAAATGTAGCATTCGTGCGAGCAACCCAAAGCAAACATGTCGTAGTGATTGCGGCCTCTTGATGCAAAACGAATATTTATATTAAGAACGATCTTTGATTTGGAACGAAAATAACAAACTACATAAACTCCTATTTTATCTATTTTTCACGTAAACATTAAAATAAATGGTTTCATTACACATACGACTTCACTTTATAGTAACAATTCACAAAAAGCATACTGTACTTATTTCTATTGTCGTATCGAAAGTTGAGCGTTTAAAATTTATAATTTCGTTT
>KI642036.1:11667-30484 GCA_000505645.1 Steinernema monticolum
TTCAGGTTTGCGCGGAAATCTTGCTTGTCAGCGGATTGTTCAGCCATCTTTTTGAAGCGGTTGTCGTACTTAGAGACCTTGCGTAAAGTGGGTTTAACGCTGAAAACTGACAATAATCGTTGATAGAAGTAATTGAACTCACAATTTTCCGCGCAGATCGTTTACGGCGATAGTAAGCTCATTGATCTGAAGAGAAGATTTTATTTTTAACTACCGTAACCAATCTGACCTCAGTGTCTTTCGACAAAACGAGATGGTTAATGTCGTACTTTTCTTCCTCAAGTTTGCAGAGACGGCTGAACATTTCATTGTAGATTGCCTCGAGCTTTCCTGAAAAAAAACTGTCCACTTTTCCACATTTACTTGTACTCGCCTTGGTCGTCAATAGTATCGAGTCCGGGCAAAGCAACGATGCGTTGAGCCAAAACTTTCTGGCGCTCTTGCTCTTTCAATAGTTGTTGCTGTTTTAAATCCTCAGCAGCCTTGGACATCAGAAGCTTCTAAAACGAAAAACGAAGTACTTTAAATCAGAAACATTTCCTTACACGAAGCTTCTTCTTACGCTCAGGGGTGAGGAAACCCTTCTTGGCCTTCTTCTTGCTTCCGGCCTCTTCAAGACGCTTTCGCACTTCGGCCTTCTTGCGTTCACGCTCTTCAGCCTTGCGCTGGGCCTCCTAAATGATGTATATGGTTGAACTATAACTGAAAAGGTTGTGATTACCGACTCATCTTCGCTTTGAGGTCCTCCGAAACGGAGATTTTCGTTTTCCATTATGTTCCTGGAACTAAGTAAAGTGTTGCTATAAGAGTTTAACTTGAAAGAAATATCGCGAAAATTTGAGGTGTGTTCGTTGAAACGTTGAAACCATAGGACATCAATCTTGCGATTAGCAACTTGGCGATTTTCGCACTTAGGGATAATGTCGTTAAAATCAACATATCTCTGGCACTCTAAGTTTAGCCCATGCACTCTCGGCATCGATCAGTGTTGGCGGACGTTGATTGTTCCGATGAATCCACCAATCATCGACCCACTTTGTTGATTTTTTTGCACAAAACAACACCACGACTCTCTCAACGAAAACAACTGCCCTTCGGGCTGGGAAGGGGTAAAGGCGAATGATACAAGGGACGACAAGAGCAGGCATTTGCAGTTTTCAACTCGTCCTCTTATTCCCCTCTCTTATAGTGTGTAAGGATTTTTTGTCCGCATCGTCCACCTACGAGCTTTCGCCGCTCGCGGAAACTACTGCATTTTAACGGTTTTCTCGGCACTCTCTCCGATTGCCGAACTGTTTCCTTCTGTTCACAAGCCTTCGGCGATATCGTCGGTTTCCCATTTCGTTTCAGTACGTTCTTAGCAAAACCACGCCTGCATTCGTGCGATGTCAGTACGTCATTGGAGAGGACGTCTGAAGCAAATGACTGAACTAAGCACACATCATAAGGAGCCTACGAGATGATTATTCATTTCTAAAAACTCGAAAAGAGAAAATAGATTGTGCTAAGCTTATGAGAACAACAATACGAATTGAAAACAATGAAAGTCTACCTACGGTGATTGAAAGTCTACCTACGGTGAGCTGATTATAGAAAGTACTGAACAGTTATGAACAAAGCTTTAAAAGCGCAAACATAAATTTACTTTCGAAAACAATACGATTCGACTTTGAGAAATTAAACATGTTTCTGTATTTATCAAAATCTCTGAAAAATTCCGTAACAGATCACAATAATAACAAATCTCCATTCCACATAGCAGACATTGTTTAACACATCTGGAAATCACAACGTTACATAATTGTTAGTGAATAGTTATTGATTGAACGACTTCATTTGTTATTATTTTAAAAATTAGGTTTGAAAAGTGACTGAAATATTGAATTCTCCATTTTTATCTCTCCACTCCACACTACTTACAGTTACCAGGTGAATTAAAGGTTTTGTTTTGTGTTTAAATCCAATCAGGTGACCATTTCTATGTCTTCGAAGACATATTATTTGTGTATGTTACTGCCATGACTGATTGACGATTCCCTTCTGGCATTAACAACAACCTATAATTCGAGCGACTTAACAGTAAAGCCTTCTTTTGGTTCTTCAGTTCCTAGAGCTTAGCGGCGTTTACAACCAAATTGTGAACAAGACGGGTGCGTACTCGTGAATGTCAAAGAAAACCGAGGTTTAGCCTCTCACAGACGTTTTCGTAGTGCCATTAATTTTGACTCTTTAGTTCGTAGCCCATTCCATAATACATGTCATCTTGCTTATAATCTCCGCGACCAAATGGCCATCTACATGCGTACATTCGATTAGTGGCCCGCCGCGCAGGCCTTGATGTGGCGATTTTACGACCGTGTCGGCGTTTCTCAACCACGAAAATGCTTAAGAACTCTTTTGGGGTTCGTCACCAAATTTGTATCACCTCCACTAACACGATTTTCCTTCGTGCACTCCGTCGTTCCGACCTCCCGTTTTCTCTTTTTAGCAAAATATCTGTGTGTGGACATTGATTAGCGGCGTGAGTATCTTGGAGAGGTCTTAACTTTGCGGAGAATAAGGGAATATAGCCCCTTGGGAAATTGATTTGTAATAAACGATTCAGTGGAGTAGACAACGTGATCAGTATGCAGTTTTGTCCTTTTGCAAAGTTCAGCAAAGCGCATTAATTCGCCTAAGATCTCCACAAATCAACGTGGCGAGCTCGCAGACTCTAGTGATCACTGCGCGTCCCGAAATGGCGCACTCAATTTGGGGATGCTATTAACAACTCATTAAGAACGACATGCTTTTCGTCGGCATCCTAAGGGCATTGTCCGTAACCACAAGACGCCATTTGACTCTTCTTGATGAAATTCGATCCTGTCAGCCAAGCACCTCTGGCCACTCTCCAGACTATACAACCCTTTCAGGCGGCACACACGCGTTTAAGATTTCCTTGTAATTGACAATTTCCTCTTTTATCTTTAACATGACACGATTCGCTTTGCAGCTCCTCACTCACTCTGTAAGGCTTCTGTTAAAGCGCGCGTTTCCATTCAAAACGAATACATCGAGAAGTGACCGATGCTCTTTTATGTGATTTAATAGGATAAGTGATTGATGCCCAAGGAGATTGTGAGTTTAATTGAGTTCGCGCCTTAGACGATTGATTTATAGTAAACGCGAAGAAGAGCTCTTCCCGGTCAGGTTCAATTATAACCGGATTCGCGGATTCGTGCTTGTGTAAAAGACCCATTTCGTTCGGTACGCTTTGGGGATTTAGACAAATTGATGTAATTTATATAACCGCGTTGCAATGATAATGGATCTGCTACGGTAGAAGCGTCGAAGCTGACGCCCAAATGTAGTTTTGCCAAATTGGTTCCATTTGCAATAGACACTCTTTGCAACAATTGAGTTATAGTCGGAGGGTCGACGTGATGGTTTAGGAACGGACCGCTCCTAGGCGAATGGCCTTTCGACTCACTTTACCCTTCTCGATATTCTTTCCACTTTATCTCCTTTCCTCACGCCTTTTCTGAATACAACGTCTCTTTGTCACGTTTGCTATCTTCTGAATCCTCCTCTTTGGGAGCAAACTGAAAGTACAGTGCGGCCGTTGAGGGGGAATCTTTTAGCGGTCAAAGACTGACAGATGGTTCTGCTTCTGCAGAATTTTAGCGATGGGAAAATAACGAGCTCCATCAGAAATTTTAATTGTAATAACTATCCGCGAGTCGTCAAACGGAGACATATTCAATCCATTCAAATCCCATTTATCATCTCTTTTTTCACACTTACGTAACTGAATTGTCTCCTTCTACCGCTTCATCGCGGAGCCCGGAATCGCGTTCACTCCGCCTTGCATATGGCTCGGTTGTATTCATTAAATCCACCTTATCACTTGACTTGATCTTTTTTAATTTAATTCTCCGCGAATTCGGCGTTCCATTCAGACGTCGTCGACCTGCTTAAGAGGGCGCCTTTGCCGACAGCTCCTCCGAAGAAAGAACAAAGGAAATCGTTGGCGAACGCCGAAATTTACCGCATTATAAGTTGATGATTTATTTGAGTTGGTATAACGACGACAAATCGAAGCTAAAATTATATCGCTGGCGGGTGCTTTTTAAAGTCGTTTTTGCGGAATTCGTATATCGCGTGTTTTCCACCTTTGACTCCTCTGTTCAATCGATGTTTGATTTAAGATTCCCGAGTAGAGCGATGCCACCGTACACCGGGTGAACTAGTCCGACATCTGTGGTAAGTGTTTCACTTTCTTTTATCAATATTCAACCTATGAAAGATGTTTCGAGCAACCAGACCAAAGTGAGTTGACATACGTCGGGTCAAATAGATGGTATTGTTATTTTACAAACGACATGAATAATGCTTTTTATGAGTTATGGCTTGCTTGATGCGCTGTTGTTCTTGCGGCTTCCGTAGGGTCGACGCGGAAATAAGATGGCATACAAACGTCGTCCACTCTGAGCTCTTTGTAATGACCTCAGTGGGTATCTGGAGAAGGGGGCAGATAGATTTCGACTTTTTGCGCAAGCCCTGCTGCTCCAAAAGTTCAAATATCATCAAGTTTACTGCTCCTTCGAGACCATCCGACAATTGTGCCGGGCGTCATAAAGTCATTCTCTCTACATTCAAGTCGACAAACACGCGTTCGGCGTGTTCCAGCCAAGGACGAAACGCCGTGGCCCATCACTTCCCGGATTTCCATAATCATATGCGTTTTACATTAGTCTCGTCTTTAGAATTTCACATGTTTACTTTGTGAATTCGGGATTTCCCTCACTTTTTCTTGTTCTATTCTCCTTTTCAAAAACATCCAAACGATTTCTGAGTAATTAGAGTTCTTGCACCTGGAAATTTACTTTCCAACTGGTAATCCAATTTGTTGACACACTTCAGGCAGTCGCCTTCCGATGCCTGAGCGCTTCTCCTTCGTTTCCGTTTTCCTCCAAAGTGCGTCTGCATAAGTTTGTTCGTTGCTTTCCTTTGTTGCCACTTACTTGTGCAACTCTCAACCAATCTATCTATCGTATCTTCAATTTGGTGGAGAGTTGCAGAAAGTAAGCTGTGGGACATAGCGACACCGGAGCGCATTTACTGATTGGTTCTAGCGCTTTATTGTTTTGACAAAGCGGCACAACTCGTTCACCTCGCCGCCTATCCTACATGGTCGTTAACGCGAATTATTTGTTTGTTTAGATTCTACTACTTTTCCGTTCATTTTATATTTATAGCGCTTGGTGAGCGTCGTCATTAGCAAGTCCTTTTGGTCTCTTTTTCTCGTTTTGTCTGCCGAACGTAAACGATACACACGACAGACGTGTTCCTTGAACACTCTACAAGACGTTCACGGAGAACTAGCGTTCGTTTTGTCGTTTCCTTCACTGCATGTCTCATTTTTGCAATTCGTTCACTTTACATCAGCTCCTTGACTTTTGTCCTAAATATTCTGACGGTCAGAGATGCATTTTAAACGGTACTTCAATTCGCTCGATGTCAATGTCCCTCATTTTTAAAATCCTCTCTTTTCTCATTCATTTTTCAGTATTTTCTATTTTCTTTTTTCGTTTCCACGCAACACGTTTTAAATTTTTTAACTCAACGTGGGCAATTCATCCAAACACCGACCGAATAACTACGACACTTAAGATTTGTGTTCAAGCCGCAGGGTGCAGAATGAATCCACCAGACACGATAACGTGAATCTCCGACGCCATGTTCCCACATCCGGATTTGTATTGGTGCGGAAAACGTTTTCGTTTTTTTTGATTATCAGACATCCACTTACATATTTTTTTCGCTCTTTGCCGTTTTGTGCATAGCAAAAGAGGACGAAAGCGTTCCGTAGGTTTCGGGAGACGATGAAATTCGAAACGCACTTTTGCCACTAAAAGCGAAGCGTAAGTGTTCGCGTAAGAGAGCGCGCAAATTGGTGCTTACTTGATCGTTTAACTCTGTTTAAACTTTTGCTTAAAGGGTAATGCCACAAAGGTCGTCTTACAGATATGTAGAAGGACCAGGAACGCAATCTCACTTTGTACAACAATCGCAACAATTGGCTCTGAACACTTGATGTAATGTGGTGGTTCTTGGCTTGCAAAGCACATTTTCTACAAAAAATGACACTTTTGAAGGGTTATGGGGCACTCGGTCTCCAAAGTGAGCGATCTTTCAAGTCCATCTTTTAAATGCGCATTAGGCGTTTGCAGACGACGCGTGTGATCTTGCGGAGCCCATTGTTCCAATTTATAATATGCGTTATTTTGGCTGAAAATCGATTCTTTAATACATATCAAAAAAGAGCTGCAATTTACCAAAACATTTCCTTTTTCACATGGCTATATTCTAAATTATTGTGTTTTTATTCACGCCTCTCTATCATTCTGCGTCATTACATCTTCAAATGCGCGAATGTAAGTATCCCTACGTCGCTTATTTACTGTAAATAGGCGGGATTTACCAATGCTACTTCGCAGAGTGTATTTAGGTTGATATTTGGAGTTTCTGATACTTTTCACTTGGTGAGAATGAGCTTCTGGGGTGATAATATACTTAAGTTAACCGCTTGACTTGGCACGAATTGCCGCTATGAGGGCTATATGTGTGACCTCCTCCTTCCGTCCGCGCAAAAATTCATTTCGTCACGCGCATAACTGATTTTTCACTTGCGGCGTTTTGATTTAATAAAATCTCATTAAATGGTGTACCTGCAAGCAGTGTCCTTTTCGTTGCAGCGCTTAGAGGTTGATGTAGGCAACGTGTTCTTAAAGCCGGATTCTTCACTATCTTAATGCAAATATGCGTCATGTGCGTAAAAGTTTCAAATTGTATAGAAATCGCGAGATGAAAAGAATCTTTTGGGGGAACTTTTCTTTTATTTTATCCATTATGTCGAATTAATGGTGGCATGAAAACAAGCAGAACACGTCGCCTCTGCCTTAGAGCCATGTTTGGGAAATAGGGACTTTTCTGTCTTAATTTTCACGCGATTCGTTCGTGTACGCTCACTCAGTTGCTTTTAAGCATCTACATATATGTATGTTCTCGTATGCATTTTTGTTTTCCTTAGGATTTTACTTCTTCTCGAGGTTCATTCAATTTGCGAATGTGTTTGCATATATGTGGCCACGGATAATTCTGTCGAACGCGTCTTTTTTTCAAACATTTGTTCCAACGTTTCTATCCAGACGGAGATTGCGCGGTCTATCGGACAGCTAACGTAACGGTGCTTCTTGGTAGCACGGATTGTCTCGTTGAATGTCCTCTTCCTGACCAAGCAGAAGCGGCTCTTCTGCCCTCCAGGTTGATGACCCTTCAACCAAGTTATTCTTGTTCGTTCATCAGTCCAGACAGTCGTCGTGTGCCGTCCAGCGTTACCAGTAACCCTTCATTCACCCGATCATCTTCTCCTCCGCTCACCAATCACACCCCCAGCAGCAACAACAACAACAATAACAACAACTTCACCAATAGCAATAACAACACTAATGCCGAGGCAAGACCGCTATCTCCTCCGACGTCTTTAGGAGCACCTCGAAGTAATCGCAACGAGACCCAACCTAACGGTCGTCTAGGAACAGATCCTCTTTACTCTCGACTTTGCTCACCGCCTATCGGTTACCGGAAACCAGCTCATTTCCTCTTTCCGTCCTATCAAGTAAGTCTACTTTCTCAAGTCTCACTTGCATGAAACCAACGCACAAGGAAGGCACTTGGTTTCGGTAGTTGATTTCAAAGAGAACTTACGTGAATAATGAATTCAAAAATGATTTCCATATCCGAAAAACGCCAAACGCGACTAATTGGAAGTCCATGTGAAGCTTTTCAACTCTTTGTCGTGATTGTGGGAAAATTTGGGGCTGCCGATTTATAAGACTAATTAACTTACCACTAAACATGCCCCTTTGCATGCCTTTTGAATATCGCATCTGGTAGCTTAGACTAATGCTCCCGCTCCCCACCTTATACTCCCAGAGTCTTCGCAACAGCTTTGGTCTCCGAACGTTCGATACGGTTTGTTTGCATCGCTTTTTGTTGTCGTCGTCAAGTACGTGCAGGTGAGGAGAGGAATCAAATCGAAATCTAATTGAGCGCGAGGTTCGCCGCATTTCAAGCATTAATCTTCAAATGAAATTAGTTTCCGGTCTCACAAGAGTGCATACATATGCATATGAGAGGTATATTGATGGGGTCTTTGCCACGTTTTCAATAGAATTAGCGCGCACTTGACTTACTTTCGACGAACCTTTGGCAACAACCTCCACTTTTTCGCGCTTTCAAAGCATCTGCGGAAGTCTAAATATGTAGTAGTGCACACAACTTTGGTAAAGTTTGCCATTTTCAGTGCTTCCAATCGTTTTTTCTTTTCTTTTCTAATAAAGGCAAGGGAACAAATGCAGCTACTTCATTGATAAATCGCTTGAGAACGGCTAGCATGACGTAAGTAGGGCTTCCAAATATTCATATAATAAATACGCATATTCCTGTTATTTATGGTGACACTCGTTAGCGATTCACAGAGTTGGACCCTTTATTCCGAAAACATACCTTTGTGAACGCCTCTCTTTCTCTCTGACGTTTTTGCGTACCGTAGTCAGCTTGTTGAACCCGACACTCGCGCCGCGTATCCTGCTTGAGGGCCAAAGTGGATGTTTTCGGCTGTAGAACTCTGCTTGTCGCTTCACGAGTCTCCATCCAACGTCCAAAGTTGTTTATAATCGCAATATAATAATACAAGTCGAGCGTTATATGACGGATTAAATTAGGAAAAGCGTAAGGCTTGTCAAAAAGCCGCTATCGGCTGGCTATATGTGTTTATTAAGCGCTCACGCGCACTGACTTTCGTATTCACTTTGTATCTCTTTTGCCATCTTTCCCAATCTGCTTCACCTGGTGTGGTGTACCGTCTTTGCGTTCCTCCTTCTTGAGCTCCACCTTTAACGTTGCCATTTGTCCGTGCAACAGAGGGAGAGGTCGCAATTATACCCGCTGTGACGGCAACGTAAAAGGAAATAAAAGAACAATGCGTAAATTGTTGCAAGAAAAGAGGGAAAAGTTAACTTTGGCATTGCTTCGACCTTTACTAGTGCGCTGTGAATGTGACCACCTGAAAGTGTGCCTAAGGATCGTCGCGTTCCCACATTTAAAATTCGGAGCAGTCGGGAAACGATACCCATCTCAGTGTTTCAAATGGGCAATTGTTTCCTTTCGACTACTGACATATTACTGCTCGCTTACCGTTTCCTCTCGGCTGTTCCGATCGAATTATGAGAAAATTAAATGTGGGTAGCGATCAGTGATTCCGAGTCGGAATCTCCTCCTTCAACGCTCGAATCATCGGAACCTAAGGTACACGTATTTTTGCACTTTGTACTCATTTCGCTTCAAAATTAAGATGTTCTAAATGTATTTCAAACTAACAAGTCTCCAGACTTTCTTGATTTTGTAGAATTCAAACTCTCTAGAAATGCGGAGATCACGAATTCACAAAGGATAAAAAACTACAGGGCATACGCACACCTAAAGTTCATTTAAAATGCATAAAGACTAGCTGCGGTGGATGCATTTTAACTTTAAAGGCGCGACAAATCTTGAACGAGCACAAAGCACTTTAATATTGATCTCTCGTTTGCCGACGGATTGAATGTCATCATTCTCTTTGGTCAACGCAGACTTTCGAACTAGCCCACCCACGGATGTCCACTTGTAGCTTAGCAGTTGCTTGTATCCTCCCAAACCCGTCGTCATCCTATACTATTTCGAACTCATTTTCTGGTAGGGGACCCTTTTGCGCCACTTTAAATTGCATTATGAATCCGTATGTGTCGTCTTCGTCTCCTTAATAGCGCCTGTGGGGTACTTATTAAATCAGCATAAAATAACCTTTTACCCCCCGACTTATAGCTTCGTTCCATCGCTTTCTAGTGTGTAGTTGCTCACCATCTGTGCATATTCCACAAGCAGAAGGGGAACGCGGACTGCATCCTGATATGATAATTTGATTATCGTTTCTTTTGAATTTGAGATCCTCATGTGCCATGCTGACATTACTGGGTTAGACACTATCTCTACGTGGGTTCAATTGGAGAATTATTCTTGCAACCACACTACCATTACGCACTCTTCTGTTCGGTCACCTTGATAATGTGTAGCGTGGGAAGATCGTCGTCTGATCCCACCGTAATCATCGGAGGGATGTGATGTGTCATGTCGTCGTCATGTTCCATCCCCCCAAGGTAAGTGATCTTAAGTGTTAAGTCAAAACGAATTCGCAAAGCTTCTTTACACATAACTCAAATTACTCTTGAACACGGGGTATTTCAAAACACCACTGTATTGGCTCCTGGTTGCTCGGAACTCTTTCAAAAGCTGTGTCAATGACGTAACTGACCCAAACAAGACTGTTCTGGCTGGATGGCTCTCAATGTCCGCTAATGCTTCATATTTTATGCAGATAACTTTTTTGCATAAGGAAAGAGGTCTTGTTAGGAAACAACTCTAATTACCGTACCTCCTACCGCTAAGGCGGAGAAAACACTCTGATGTGTTTCTGTTCTTTCGAAACACTTTCAATTTCGGAATTACACCGCTTTGCAATGAGGAAAAATTGCTCTGATGGACGAACTTCTAATTTCTAATTGACTTTAATTAATGGCGATTTGTGGGCCGCAAACGAAGTAGGCGAAAATCACTCGCGAAGTGGAGAACGTTATATTGTTTCTCTGCGTGCAAGGACATCGTCATTCGATTTGTATTAAATTGTGTGCGCTATACGAAAACGAATAATAGAAGCATAACTAATCACAACTCCTTGCTTAGCCGTCTGAGGGGCAGGCTCTACCTGCGCGATATGTCGTTTGGCCGCTCAATTGACTTTGTCTGAGAGCGTTAATTAAAAATCTCACGGTATTTCAATGCGAACAGCGGCCCAAATCTCCAGACGATCACAAATTACTTCCTATCCAAGATTTATTAGTGCTGTATTCTCGAATACACGACCGCGACAAAATTCTATAACAAAGGTTAGTTCGAGCCTCTTCGATTACCCCTCTTTCTCACTTATTTCAATCACCTTAACTGTCCTATCGGACGGAACTCAATCTTCCAGTTTTAATTCAAATGTAATAAAAGTGACAAAATATAAACTACGCGACACCTCCCTAGTGACTAAGGCAAAATATGACAGATTTGCGGTCCAGATAAGCTTTGCTCCGTTCCGCTTTCTCCGCTCGCTTAATGCATAATAGGGAACAAACGTTTCCACAAGTCTTGTTTCACTCATGCGCTGCCGTGTCACCACGTCCGGTGTCGCTGTTTCAGGCGCGGCATCGCCTCCCAAAGGGCCACACCTGATCGCAGCCTAATTTGGCCCTCATTTCCTTGCGATCACACGCCCGAATCGCGTTGTCTTTCGCTTCATTGTCGCTTTGCGCTCTTCCTTTATCGCAAAGGAGCCGGCAGTTCTTTCCTATTTTTAAGATTTCTATATCCCATCCATTGAAGCCTTACTTTGTTTACGCGGATCGCTGCCTTTCATTCTTTTCAAGGTGTTCAAAAGAAATAACGCGATGAGACCACACACAAAAACAGGTGGTTAGGCCGAGTTGATGACAGATAGTCATGAGCAAAATGGACCCCGCCTCAAACGTGCCTGAAAAGGGAGGAATACGCGCAGCTGAAATAGATTTCGCCTTTTGACTAGCGACACAGCACCTAATCAGGAGAAAATCTAAGCGAGAAAACGAGAGAACTAAGCCCGCAACTCCTTCAATGTCTCTCTGCAACGTTGCTGTGTCGTTTTGGATGCGAATTGTTCGCGCGGTGGTGGTTCTTTCTTCAGGAACGGCCCCGTAGCTCTTTGAGATGTCTACCTTCCGTGTGATCTTAGTGTTAATCGACTTTTGAGAAGTGCCGACTTGCTTATTTCAACTCAACTGCCACTCGTATTCTCTCCCACCAGATATAGTTATAATGTTCGCGATATTATAACTGGTCTTCTGGATGCAACGGGCCAGAAGTAACCGCCTTATGGCGACAGTTTGAACGCAAACAACGCGTCATTGTATCCTTGAGGACGTCGAGAGTTGTTTTTAAATGCACGGCCATGCGGCGTGGCAAAGACAATTTGCCAAATTAGGCCGATACAAGGTACTTTAGCTTATATAACTTATTTAAAGTTAAAAACATCAAAGTCTTAATAGAACTCTAATTTTAAATTACTAACATTTGAACAAAAGTTACGCAGACACTTCATATTTTGAATCATAAGGACTACTATATGCATAATTTATTCAATTTGAAATGCTCGCGTTGAACGAGATAAACGTCTGCTCGCCCTTGCGCTTTTCGTTTTCTCTTTGAAACATTCGATAAACCCATTAACCATTGTTCTCTATTAACTGCAAATTGAGTCGTTCGTAACCTGTCATCAAGGGAAGGGGTCAATATATCGTAGGTGTTTCCAATTTTCATTTTTGATTTAAAAGCACACAAATATCTTTTTATTGGCGAACCTAATTAACACTACACCTGTTATCAGGCGGCTCGAGAACAGTTGCTTAGGTTGTGGTTAAATAGCTGTCAACAAATTTGTTATTCCGATGACAAAGCAAACCGCACACTTTCGGAGGAGATGTTGCAGCCGTTAAGTACAATTGAAAGGAGTGCCCCACGCCGAGCAATCCCTCTTAGGCAAATCTTTAGCTTGAACTTGTAAGGGGTTTGCTTGCACGCAGACTTCACGACGGGAGCCTTGCGATAGGAGGGAACGACTATCAAAAACACAAATGTAGTAAGGTGTTTATTGCAAGAGCATATGCGTGTTCCATTGAGACTGAGAAAGACGGCGAGTTGGCATTTGTCCGAGCGGCACGGCTTCCGGACTGCGAGCAGGAGGTGTCATCACTAGTATAGATATTTGTTTTTTCTTCTGTTGTCAAAGACCCTTTGGAGACGACCTGCAAACTGGCCAAACTTTTTGATAAGGTTTGGTCAACTCCAGCGTCATGTAAACAGCTTGCAAAGCATGGCTCGCACTCGTCCCAACCACCTTCTGTCGAGTATGGCCTAAAGGTAATAGCAGTAACGAATTCACTCCGTAAATCTTCTTTATTCTCTCGGAATCACTTGAGATATGTCTTGTAACAGTCTTGTTTGTTGTGTTAACAAACTACATCGCCATTCATCACTGAACGGCTCGTCTTACATTTATATATAGATAACTTAAGAGGAACAAGACAATAGGCAGTTTACAACTTTTATTTATTAACTTGATTGTATTTAAAACGTTTCTTTCAAAAGGATTTTGACGTTTCTTTTTCCTTATTTTCCAAACTTTCGACATCAGTTGATGTATTCTTCTGGTTCATTTTGTTTTTGCTTGTCTACTAGTTGATAAAGGCATCTCGACCCGTCGCTCAAATCCACTCAGAATTTGTTCTCTTTTCCGTCGATCACAGCGCGTCGTCGAGGGTCAGAAAAACGCTCACCTCATCATTTGGAGGATCAAAAAGTGATCTTTTGGCGATTACTGCTTATTTGCACCTTCCTTCTCGTATATATCGTTCGTTTGGAGGCGAGGGAGTGGTTGGTGATCCCTAGGAACAATTCTTTCCACTCACTCAATGCTCTCTTCACACAATTAGCACCTTTTTCTCACTCATCGTTTCAATATCGTCGTTTAAAGCAATGATTTATGTCATCTTCCAATTATTTGTCCGCTCGTAGGGTCTTCTTCTTCTTCTTTCCGTGCGGCCATTGTTTCTTGCGAGGGAACACGCGAATTCGTGCGTTCCTTAACTCGGTCCGGCACGTTGTTCGCTTGTGCTTCTTACGCGTTCTGCAAGTGCACTTGGCCGCCGCTCACCCTCTTTACCTATAACTTTACTAAACTGATTAGGCCTATGCGCTCTCGACATGATGGAGGCGTCCGCCCATCGCGCATCCCAACACAACTTCCCTCAGGCATTGGCCCTTACTGGCGCTTTGTCAGCTTTCTGTCGCGAGCCTAAACTGCGTAAGAAATGTCCTCTAAGAAACCATTTGAACCCATTTATCCGACGGTGACGGTTCCCCTCAGCAGTCTATAATCGATCCTTCCAATTTCATCACAATTCTATTAACCAAATCTCTCCCGGGTCATGGATATTGTGGCACACGCCTACTAGACGATCTATTATTCAATCCATCTATTTTTGCCTTTACCTCCTCCAACCTATTCAACAAGTTTACTTCGAAACCCTACTTTTGGCAAAACGGGTGTCCATAGGGTTCGGTTGCTCGACAACGAACCGCGTTCTGCGGACCGTTTTTGGCGTACATTATCCTTTATACCTCGCCACTTCACCCTTAACTTGAGAGCCATCCAACCGTTTTATCGCCCAGAGGTGTCAAAATTTAAATCCTCTATTGTGCAAAACCCCGATCGTAGTAACGATCTTACCAGTTACGTCATCGACACAGCTAACATTGCAGTTAAGACTGTGAAAGAAAGAGTTCCTGTTACAGCCTTTGCATGCGCATCTTCAAACGATTGTATGTTCGCGGCGCCGAGCTCACGCAGTGCTGTCGGTAGCTCTGCACCGCTGAATCCGATCGTCGGCGGTGGTCAATCTACAACTCAGCCTCTTCTTGCGAGTATCGTAGGTATCCCACCACCCCCACCTCCACCTCGGGCGAACACCACTCAGCTCGGAACCACCACCCGTCTTCGCAAAGAGCCGTTAGCTAAAGCTAAACCAGAAACCAGACCACTCCAGAAGTTTGGCACAACCGCCAACCAGTATCCTTCTCAGCAGGCAAGACTTCTCTTTCCATTTCCGCTTCTTTCACTTGGCTTTTCACAATTTCCTACTGTCTCCGACATGCTCGACTGTTGTTTAGCATATACGTTTATTTTGGTGGCGCATCTTCATTAAGCAAGCACGTCCTCGGGCTGTTCCAAGAGAGCGGCGTTGTCACCTCGAGTCGTCTAATGATGTGTTGTTTAGCGTTTGGTCCTTAATCGACGACAAATGCAATTTGGCCCACTTCTTAAATTAATAGATGCGAACGCGGAGTCTTGAATTAACATCTTACTGCGGCAACAACTCACAAACTATTAGTTCTGTTTACAAAAAACATTTTATAGGATTAAACTAACAATTGAGGAAAACATTTCTGCAAAGGGAACAAAGCAACAACTAATCCGTTCGTTGTGACACAAGTTTACCGTTTTGTTTTCAGAGAACTCCTTTAGAGAAAGCGCGACATTTGGACAATTTACCATCCTATCAGGTCAGTCTTAATTAGATCTCTTTTGAATAAAACAAAAGAACAAATTCTCAGTTTTGATTTGCGTTTCTCGCGATGTGAATAGGCCTACTAGCAATTAGACGTCGCTTTACCAAACAACTCGTTTGCACGGTCACATTTGCTCTCGAATTTGTCCCCGGTCACGCATCTGAACACGCTTCAAATGCATACGTTTTGTGCGGTTAACTCGTAGAAGAGACGTGCTGAAGTTTATGTATTTACATGTAGATTCCACAAGGCGCCACGATATGCTTTCCGATGCTATTAGTTGACTTGTTGCAACGCTCATGCAAATCTTTTCGCATTCGCCCTTTAACGCCACTGTCGAAAAATTGCCGGCACTTGCAATTATGCAAATATGACTGGATTTCACGTTGACTTATAACTGCGTTTCTGGTCGCTTCTGGCCAGCGTACGACTGGGAGCGAGCGCAGCAAGAAGGAGATGCACCGCACGCTTTGAGTAAAGACATTAAGTTTGCTGTTAGTGAACACCCACGTTGCATTGATTATCTTAAGGGGGTCTAAGGTGAACACCGTTTTCAGGCTCAGAAGCTGTTGGACGGTTCTCATCAGCTGCGCATCGACGGGCATCACGTCGGCGCTGGTGGCCACGCCGGGGGCCACGGTCACAAAAAGGAGTTCGGACCGGCAATGATTCTGTACTACTTGGCGTCCGCCTTTCGCGCGCTTTATCCTCGTCTAGACGATGACTTCGTCGATAAACTTAACTATTACTACACCACCACAATTCGTAAGTTTTTCATTTTACAATGTTGCTTACTACCGCCCAGAATATCGTCGTTTAACCACTATATGCATATCTATATCAATTGACTCTTTCAGTTGCTTCGTTCGCTCTGCTGGTGTCGGCAAAACAATATGTCGGTAAGTAGTCTTTTGTAAACGTAATGACATTAAAACAGAAACCTCTTAAATTTCAATTGTTTGAGCAATTTTCTTTAGGTTTTCCCATCCAATGCTGGGTTCCGGCAACGTTCACCGATGCTATGGAGCAGTATACAGAGAACTACTGCTGGGTGCAGAACACGTACTGGGTGCCTATGCAGGAAGACATTCCACGTGAAATTTACTCTCGGAGGAACCGACAAATCGGGTACTATCAGTGGGTTCCCTTCATTCTTGCCATTGAAGCTTTGCTCTTCTACGTGCCTTGTATACTTTGGCGTGGAATGCTCTACTGGCACTCAGGTATCCACTGCCATCGATATACTCAATTCATGAGACCACTCTTGTAGGCATTAATCTACAAGGTCTCGTCCAGATGGCGTGTGATGCCAGACTTATGGACTCCGAAGTGAAAACTCGCACCGTTTACACAATGGCGAGACACATGGAAGACGAAGTACAGGTTTCTTAGCTTCTTTAAAAGAAAGTTTCTTTATTTTTCGCTTCAGCTAACGCATATCGAACGTCAGGGTCACAACAGAACATGTTTTGCTTCAATGCACGTTGGAAGCCAGTGTGTACGGCACTGTGGTTGCTACGTGACAATGCTTTACATTGCCATTAAAGTGAGTTTGTCACGTAAATACCAGGTCTTAAATGTCGCGATTAGGTGTTATATTCTGCCAATGTCGTTCTACAGTTCTTTCTCCTTAATCACTTACTTGGTTCCAACGATATCGCGTATGGCTTCTCGTTGCTTCGCGATTTGGTGCGAGAAATTGAGTGGGAACAAACCGGAATGTTCCCCCGTGTAACACTTTGTGACTTCGAGGTCAGTTTTTGGTGGGCGGAATCCGGTATGCTTGTTTGTAGGTACGAGTATTGGGAAACATCCATCGACACACCGTACAATGTGTTCTCATGATCAACATGTTCAATGAGAAGATTTTCCTCTTTCTGTGGTTCTGGTTTCTGATGGTGGGAATCATTACTGTATTCAATACGTTTTATTGGATATTAATTATGTTTATACCGAGCCAGGTAAGTGTACTCACTCAAGAGACCATTACTGATTCTTGTTTTCTCAGGGAAATTCATTTATTCGGAAGTATCTAAGAGTGCTCAGTGACCATCCGTCGAAGCCTGTCGCCGACGACGGTTCTCTACGCAAATTCACGCATAACTTCTTGAGGAAAGACGGAATCTTCATGTTACGAATGATTTCGACCCACGCGGGAGAGCTGATGAGCAGCGAGCTAATCCTCGCCTTGTGGCAGGACTTCAACAACGTCGATCGCTCACCTACGCAGTTCTGGGACGCTGAGCACGGTCAAGGCACCATCGACGCTTAACTTCTCATACTTTGTCTCTAGGTTTGTGTTTTGCTTCTTCAAGCAGAACGCAACTCGTCACTCCTTTGCATATGATATTTGTCTCAGTACCGGTTCTCTTTTGTCGAATTTTGTCTGTACATGTTATGCGGCAATCTTCTCACACTTCCAATTCATCGCGCTTTCTTGCGTTGCAGCCCCAGGGTATCTTCATCACACCTTGTGTAAATGTAGGCGAAATATTTACTATTTAAAAAGAGTCGCATGTATATATATTAAAGCGCAGATTTCTCATTTAACTTTGAATATTACTGTTCCCGGTAAATTCTAGTCGATTCTCTATAGGCGATGCCATTCACTACCCTTTCTAGTGATTCCGTGTCAAAAGCTTTAGCTCTACCGTAATCTCATTGTTCAAAATTGTTTGCAGCGTTTGTTTCCGTGCAACTATCTGAACTCCACTGCCATCGTTCCGCATTCTACCAATGTCTTCCTAAAAAGAGTCTTTTAAAACTATCATCTTTCCGCTAGCCATCGATCTTTGTCTTGTATATGTACAAACTGCCCGTTGGGCTTACAACATACTTCAAGATTGCTTAGTGACTCCCAACAAAACAACTTCCTTGCTTTCTTTCTTCGTGTGTGTACATTTGCAAAATCGTTTGTTTCTGATTTTGTGCTCCGACTGCGCAAATTGTTGTTTGTGGCCACTTTTGAAAATGATATTAAATATACTTTAAAAGAACAATTTTATCTGCTTTAGTGAAAGAATTCACAAGATTTGTTTAAAGCACTTGAAGGCAAAGGATCTTCATGAAAGAGTACGGTCACCGCTGTTAGCAGTGAAGGATATTGCGAAAGGCCTTGCGGAATCGCTGGTCGAACACCGTGTAGATCAAAGGGTTAAGTGATGAATTAAGACTGAAATGAGTCAGAGAACACATGTAAGTTCAGTGGATTATTACTTACTATCCCAACCACGTTGTTAGAAAAATAGCCAAAAAGTGGACACAGTTATCTTTATTCTGTAACATGCAGATCGCGTTGCTGAGATGCAAGGTGAAGAAGGGGACCCAGCAACCGAGGAAGACGGCTGAAATGCTACAAACCATTAACAAAGAAACCTTACATTGCGATTAGTCATTCGAATAATCTTAAGTTTAAAATCCATCCGCAAGAATCGTTAAATTCTTCGGATCTATTTAATTATAGCGAGAGAACCCTTAATTGCGACTTAGAACAATTAGACTATAATTAAAGTTTAAACTAAAAAGTGTTTTAATC
>KI642081.1:0-12121 GCA_000505645.1 Steinernema monticolum
AAATAGATTATATATGAATTTTGATACCTTTTACGATGGTAGAAGCCGTAGTGGTCGTTAATGAGGTGTCATTCCTGTTTTCGGCCCTCTTGTTGACTGTTTCCACGGTTAGTAACTCTTTTAGTGTTGACGAATCGATCAATGCACTGGATTCGTTAGTCTTACAGTACCCCTTCATGCAAACACCATGATAACACATCTCCGAAGATGAACACTTTCCTCCAAGCTTGGTTTTCCCATAACACTGCTTGGAAACGCCGTCCTTGTACAGCCAAGGAGACTGAAAATCGTAGGATTCTGATTCTAAGGACACAAATTATTGGTTTGCCTACGATGCAAAGGCCTACCGTTACCAGATACAAACTCCTCAACCATGACAGTTAGCATCGCTTGCCAGATGTTCCCAAACTGAAGGACCTGAATCCACTGTTGCGCTTTACTCTTCAGTTCCCTCAATTCGGGGTCCAGCAGCATTTCGATTTCATTCTGTTTATCGAATTCAAACAGTAGTTTCGAGAGCCACAAGCTGTGCGACGATGATAGACGCGATTTTTCCATTGACGAAAGCAGTGCTGATTCGAAGGGATTCAGCGAATCGAGTCGAAAGTCCCAGTAAGGGAAAGCGAGTGACAAGTTTGCATTGTAAAGTATCGTATCCAGACTGAAATCAGTGTTAAAGTAATCGAGTTAGGACCACAACATGAAAATATCCACTGATTTAGATTTTTTTCTTTGCAAAGTGTTCCTCAGCATCAAAATCAATAGATTTATTCGAATCCTAAACGCTAAACTAGTGTCTTAACCCTGCTTTTACAGGTCCTGGCAAGATTACCATTATTAAATTCATTAATTACGTTCGAAATCAAGCGAGATTCAATCGTCTCAGGACCTAGGCATAAAAATTTATTTTGGTTGATTTTTTAGACAGAAAAACGATGAAGACCCCTTTTGTGATCGGAACGTTCCCTAAACCCGTTTTTCCATCAGGTTATCGCTAGCTCTACTAGGCTAAGGCTTACATCACGAATTAATCAACCTCAGGCTGAGACCTATGATTGCAGTTAAACCGTCTTTACCTTTCCCCTAGGTTTGAGCATTCCGCTAAACCCTCAAATCCTTCAATCGCTTCAACAATCTGATTGATTTCCACGCTAGAAAGTTCCCGAATTTCCCTTCGAGGCGTGAACTTCGCACATACATCGGTTAACTCCTAAATAGACGTTCAAATAGACATCAAAATGAGAAAATTCTAAAAGCCCTCTGCAAACATCAAAAACCAACCGTCGTTTCCGCACGGTAATCCGACCTGCGCTCATTATTTACAGCGGAAGTGTGCAGAAGCGTAAAGATTAACATCGCAGTCGAAGGCGACATGTCACGGCACCCAACGCACTTATTGCAACAACAACGGCGCCCTCGACGGGGCGTCTTTCGGGGGCCACATAAGTAATTCGATCTATAAAGGAAGGTGTGCGCTGCGGTCAGCTGTGCGGTAGGCAGAGGGGGCGAACTGAAGTAAAGTTCCGCTGGCCCACAATTCGGTTGATTTATTGTGTTGGTAAATACATGGTATGTCAACAATTGTTGGGTGTTGTTAAGATAAGTTAATTGTAGTATCCCGTATTGTTTGTGCGATGACTTAAAGATCTTTGGAGATTCCAACGAGGGTGGCGCCGCTGAGAGTGATTATGACGGCGATTGTGAGGATACGGAGGTTTCTGCGACCTTCGATTTCTTTGAAGTAGAACACACTCCACAGGGAAGCACACACGCCAGGCACCATACTGTTGATGGGGAATGTGATAGACTGCGATAGACGATCGTTCGCCAGGAACCTTAATTAACAATTAGCGTTTCATGGAGGAAAAGGACCGCATACCAGGCAAGCTGAGCCATGGACCACATGATTCCAGCGGTGAAGGACGGAAGAATCGTTCTGGAATTGACAAACGGACGATTTTTGGTGTAAGCGAGGTAGACGAGGAGAATCACAGTTGAAGTGAGGAATATTCCACTGTAGTGGGACAGACAATATGGAATGCTTTCTTTGGAAGCGTGATCAAACTAAAAGTGGATATGGTAATCGCTGCAAATGCGTCAAAACTTACGTCTTCAGAGTGATCTTGCATGTAGATGACCGGAACAAAAGTGACACCATAGAATACTCCAGCTGCGAGTGACATTACGATTCCAACAATGCGCTTCTGGCTTCGGTTAAATCCACCTGTTTGGCTTCTCAGCAGCGACGTGAGTTCCGCCTCGTTCCGAGCATCTCCCTCATGTCTCGCGGCGTTCGTGATGACCGGAGTCAAACTCGCGTCTGAATCTCCCCCTTCACATTCTTGATCGTTGAGTTCGCCGTCAGCATTATCTTCTCCACTGTCGTCTTCCGATCCACTGTGCTTAGGCGTCGGACGAATCTGGGAGAACATGAAGCCACTGAAATACCCGTATATTAAATCGATTAAAGATGTAAAGCACGTACCCAACGATTACGAGGATCAGTCCGAAGTAGTTAAGCATAGGACTCTTGGGGACGGAAGCGTCGAGTCCAAACAGCCCGAATCGTCCACTTGCCCAGCCAAGCAAGCAATTCGTCGTTCCCCAAATGAGAATTCCCATTCCGAGGCCAATCATGTTCATAATAGGAATCGCGGTCACGTTTCCGATCGTCCAGAACATTCCGCCGAGCATCGCGAGAGGATGGAAGGGAGGAAATCCTGCGCCGGCATTAACCACGAGGCCAACAACCAAAATGGCTGCGCACATCACCCATTGCGCGAAGATTCCTGAAATGAAAGGTAAAGAGGGGATTAGCAAAAGTGGTCCGTTACCGTCACCAGCGTCGAATCGTTTGATCGGGACGAACATCGATCCGAAGAAGAGCGAAGAAACGGCGCAAGCCGCAAGGCCCTCGAACGTTCCGCTCATGGCGATTCAGGGGCCACAGGGATCTGAAGATGTCATTTTAAGCTTTGATTACAAATAGGAATGAGCGGAATACACGCTTGGGGACCGCGGAAATATGTTATTAAAACGATCGAATAATAAAAAGTTCTAATTTTCCGATCGAACAGACGTTCAGCGAGTGCAATAAGACCGTACAGTGTTTATAAAACGAGAACGGGAATGTGAAGGTGGAGTCCTGTTACAGCAGCTCCGTTCTGCAAAGTGACGATAAAGGACGAAAAAAGAGAAAGTGCAGACAAGGAAGCGCGCGCCGAATTCTAAAAGTACAATATCGTACTCGCAACATTTCTTTAAAAGATCTTCAGCGAATACAAAGATCAAAATATGCATAATATACAATACTAATATCTAGAAAATGCATTACAAAGCAGAATATGTACACATGCGGACGTGAAGCTGTAGCTCGCACGACAACGCCCTATATAAACAGTCAGAGATCGCCGAGCAGATAACGTTTATTTCGCCAATCGCAGTCATAAAGCAGACGCTGACTGAGGCACAACTTTCTCACGCTCGAAACGTGGTGAAACATCCTAACAGAAAACAAACGGAAATGAATAACCCGGAATGAAACTAGAAATCATCGCCTTCCACTACAGGCGCTAATTCGTCATCCTCTGCACTCACGTCCTTTAGCAGATCGTATCTCGTGACAATGGACGTGGGCAATCCGCGGACGTCTCCTGTTGCTGTAACCTTGTATATACCATCATCGGTAAAGTCGCGGAGAATTCTAAATTAGTCATCGTGAATAATCTGTACGCATAAATTACTACGGCTACGGCAATCATCATGACTCATAAAATTGCGAATTACCTGTTACGCTTCAGCATCTTCCAATAATATTCTTTTCCACCAGCACAATGGTCAAATGAAATGTGCGCGGATACGCTGTCGGCATAAATATCGGTAATATATCTGAAATTCAACCAAATGCAAATTAATTAAAGTAACCACCCGTACCTGTACAAATTGTGCCATTCCTTATTCGCAAACCATGCAACAACAACAAACGCCGAATAAATTACTGCAAAAGACAGTGCAGTTCCCTTGCACAGCCTCGAACTCCAATGAAGCCAATAAGTGAAGATGGAGGTAAATGTCGTCCACGTCGCCCAGGAAATGGCTCTAGTCGCGAAAGCGTTATAGCCGTCATGAGCATATATATCGCGCATAATAAGGAACTGCTTCGCCTTGTCACTTAAAAGGAAAGTCTGAAGAAGTTCACGGCCTGTTGGACTATCCCATAGCACGCAGACAGCATCTCCGAGATAGTTTAAGGGTTCAAGGTTCTTACGGCAGTAATCGGCAACTTCTTCCTCTGATTCGAATCGACTGTAAAAAGGAAAGGCAATGCGGGCTCCACTTCGGACACCCAGAGATCCGGCAGCAATTGAGTCGAGTTCATCTAAAATACACGCATTAAAAAAACGAATTGCAATTCAACTCAACATGCCTTCCTTGTTTTGTAAACTGAAATATGCAACAGCGTCTTTGTCAAGTCGATTCTCACGCTCTTTCCATCGATTAAACTCCTGGTTGACCAAATTTTGGAATCCTGCCGGTAAATTATCATTCACATCGTTCCTTCGGTGAAAAACGTATTTCAGGAGCGGTCCATTCACAATGAGACTTCCGATGGGATATCCGACAATTGTACCGCCAAGGAGACCGATTCTGAAGCGTCTTCCCCACTTCGATGCGATCCAATCGTTCGCTCTATCACGAAAACTACTAGATAAACAAAAAACATGTTTACTGATTCATAGGAGACGCAAACAACTTACGCAGGCGGCACGTTAACATTTGTGCTTCCCGTCTTCGGTTTAGCCGCTGCCAATAGCAACCGACGAGTGAGATACATCTGGAAATACAGTACACATATTAAAACGAATCATTCTGTAAACTCGCAAATCCGCAAAGCAAAGCAAATGCACCTTCTGTATACAAAAAACACCTTCTCGGCTATCCGATTGTGAGAACAAAGAGAGTATGAATCAATGTCATATATCAACCGAGAAATAGCAAAATATGAAAAACAACCCTGAATTATAAAAAAAAATGACTGCCTTTTTCAAATACCACGAGTAATTCCTTCAAATGTGAATTCAGAACTGCAATTTTCGCAACATTTCAATAGCTGAACCTTCTGAAACCCGTATGCTGTTAAAAGTAACAAACTGAGAAGGATACAAGAGAAAACAAAGCAGAAAATAAGAAAAACGGCATTGAAATTCATCAGTTTTCCAATCTCTATCTTTCCCCCAAATTTTCACCTCAAGTTCACAAACAGATTGGTAAATCCAAACGTTAGAATCTTATTCGAGAATCTGAGAATCAGAACTGTCGAAATAGCAAGCAAAGAGAAGATCAAATAAGGCGAGAAAGAGGACAAGATTAATTATTTATCCTCTTCTGAAACTGAGCCAACTTGTAAATTTGCACTAAACATCACATGTTCGGTTTTCACTATTTGGAAACATGGATGAAGAAGCTTTTCTTCGTGAATTCTGTGTTCTAAGGATTCGATTTGGATTCTGATTATTCGAGGATTCTGAGAAAATCAGGCTCTTTTGCAGAGGAAAATGTGCCCGCGTTGGGACATTTCTGGCGTGCCGAAATACAGAGGTTCTTGTTGTTTTTATTTTTGGAATTTGCAAATAGGCAGAATCTAGGTGGTTCAGGAGCTTTTTACACGCGTGCTGTGATTCAGAAGCTCCTCATATGGACGATTTTTTCGCGCAGAGAGCCCAAAACGATAGAAGATTCATTGTAAGATTCTTTCGCAATAATTTGAATAAAATTTTTCGATTTAAAACGATTTACACAACGCGATATGTATTCACTGAGAAAGCTGGAATCACAATTGACAATGTGTGTGACTCGCTAAAACCGGATCGTTATGAATGTATTCATGCAAACTCGAATGATTGCGTGTTTTTTTGTTATTTCATTGCACTTACGTGGATTTCAGAATCACTACCACGATGGCCCAAATGCACTGGGCCAAGCAAGCATATTTATGCTCAATTTTGTCATATCCAGTGGGATATTTATTTGTTCACGGTATTTTTAATGTTTCTTTGTTTGGTTTTATAAAAATCGTTTTTAGGAGTACGAGATGACATGAAATTCACCAAACTCTACGTAAGCCGATTAGCACAGCAGCCTTCCGACCATTTGAGCGAAATTTTCGAATCCGAATTGTTGAAAGTAAACATGAAGCGAACGTTCAATGTGAATCTCACCATGACCGATGATTTGGAGCCGAAAACATATGGATCATTCGTTCTGAAGCCTGGAGCAGAAATTCAACTGCCGCTTCGAATGGCGTTTCAGGATGCTGAGGGAGCGAGAGAACTTGGAAAAGCCATCGAATTAGATATGGGCATCCCGAGTAGTCAAAGGAAGGTCGACATAAACACTCATTTGGCTGACGAAATGGTGACACGAATGGTTTTGTCACCCGCTGCAAAGCACTTTGCAATTCAGCGTGAAGTTTTAAGGGCACAAAGGTATTTCTCTCAGCGTAAACCTTAATTTTATGGTTCCATTTCAGTGGAACAACTTTGATAACCCCTCCTGTAATGTGGTGCGGAATTACGAGTCTCGGCTACTCTGTTGTATCGGCGCTATCACCCATCCTAGGACCAATAACTGCCTCTGCTCTGATGTTTGCTGGATCCATTGGACTGTTCAGAGCCGTGAACAAAGCGTATAGAGCGAATGTTGAGAAGAGATTAGATAGGGAAACTATTGAGCTGTAAGAAATTTTGTTTTTAAACCAGTGTAACTGTTATTGTATTTAAGAGATCCAAGTTACATCGATGGAGCGAGGGATTACCTAAAAGCGTCGATGCGTTTGGGTCGTTTCCTCAGAAAAGTCATGGCAGAAGATGGAGCGGCGACGTTCTCTGAAACCGGCGATAGCTTGAAATCCACTGTCAAATTCTCAACGCGATTGTCGGAAATTGAAAATTATTTGCGTCAGAAGGAAGGACGACCATTACGGAGAAGACGAGGAAAACAACCAGCAATTGATTATAATGAATTAAGCGATGACTGAAGAACCTTTATTGTTAAGTTTGTTTATAAATAGGATTTGCAAAGTGTTTTAGGTTTTATTCTACATGAATAGTGAAATGAAATTACGGAATATAAACTTCTATCGCTATAGCACATTGTGCCTTACTGTTTAGTGTATGCATCAAGGGCCACTACAGCCTCCAGTAGACATCCGACTGACCATGCTTGGGCTTCACAAGATCCAGGACAGTGCACTCCCTCAGCTTGAGTAAGTTCGGGCAGAGAAGTCCAGCTGCTTTTCTTCATGTAAGTCAAGTAACGACCAAATTGTTCCGTTACGGTCATCACTGCGTTCTTCCAAATGTCCGGCTTGATTGTCTTCATGCGCCAGGCAACTTCGATTTTGGCTTTGATGAACAAAGCAGCTACCCAAACCCATTCCTGGAATATTGTGAAGTGAGAATAGCTAATATTTAGTTTACTTACCGGTCCTTGGTGGTAATTCCATCCTTTCGCGGTTTTCTTCACGAAACTGTCATCGTCGTTGTTATAATACCCGTCGTAACACCAATCAGAGGGATCGAGTGTTTTGATTCCAAGTGGACCCATCAAGATTTCTTCAGTCGTCTGGATGACTGACCAAGCCTTTTCCGTATCAATGATGTCAGGTACCAGTGCCAAGGTAATAGCCAGATTGGGTCGGAGTTGGAAATCGGTGAAGGAACCTTTCGAACCTACAGTATCCTTGAGAATCTTCCTTCTGTTCACAAAAGATGACTGTTCATGTTCAGATACGTAAAAGTGTGATTCAAAATTCTGGCGAATCGTTTGAGCCCATTTGTCCCAAGTCCACTTTAATCCTTCGGCTGCAAGAATTCGGTAAAACTATAAGCAATGAAGAAGGTGACAGAACGTACCATCGGTGACCGAATCTTTCTTGAATTTCCCATTGTTCGCAAGATCTCTAAGTGCTTCCATTACGTACAGGCACAATCCTTGGAGTTCTACAGCCGCTCCATCACGAGGAGTACCCGGAATACCGCGATTTCCTGCTTTATCCGAGCTTCCCATTTTGTCCATCCATGTTCCACAGTTCCACTCGTTTCCGCCGGTCACAAATCCAGTTTCTTTGTCAATGTAGGCTTTCACGTTAAATCCTAAAGATTGCATCAATAGAGAGGTTATGAAGAGCGCATCTTACCCGCGTCGGTCATATGCTCATCAATGGAATGCCCAGCATTCCTCTCCCTGAATTCGATTCCTTTGAAATGTCTTTCTATCACTTCAAACATTGTTTCGGCCAGCGTCTCTGTCCGTCCACTTTCGCTGAATTCTGAATCATCAGTCGGGTAATGACGAGTAACAGTCGCGGTCAGAATGTCGTGACCGTCCTTCTTCGTCCGGATATACCGTATAATAGCCGCCAGCCAAAACCATGAAGCATCTCGGCAATTGTACCGAGAAGCGCGCCCTTCAGCCAGAAGATTGGGAATGAGACCATGACGTACGGTTGAACCGTAACTCAAAATTATCCGTCTAAAAGCAATAATACAGTAACCCTCGATAAATACGGTCATACTCTGCGTCTTCAAAACGTCCTGTTAACAGCAGACAACCAGGCAAGGCAATGAATGTGTCTCTTCCCCAATTTCTCCAGATTCCCGTCGCGAAGTGAGGAAGTCCTGCAGCAAGAGAGACGCCTGGAATGCTTCCCGGTAACTTGGCGGACCCTACTCGACTTAGGAAGGCAACGGAAGATAGGGAAAGATACTTAGAAAGTCGGGAAATATCATTCACTGAACTGAAATAATCAAAAGATGTTGTAATCCGTTTATCGCCCGTTTAGAACTAACCTATTCATTTCCGACAGCAATTTCTCCTTGACAACATCATAAACGAGAGAAACAACCGCTTCAAAGTACTTTGGCCGAAGGAAGTGAGAAATATCTTTCAATGGAGTGAAGAGATCCTTGCAGATACGAGAAAACTATAAGAATTACCTAATTACTTCAATTTTTCATCTCACTACTCACCTCTGAAAGTTGTTGATGCTTCTGGAATCTCCCAACAATGTAGTCAGCAAGCCAAGTGCCTTCTCGGATGTTTGAACAGAGAGGATGGCCCAGATCGTTCTTCTGCCGTATCTTCTCAAGAATCGGCATCAAACCTTAATTTACAATTTTCATATTTTGGAAATGTGATATTACAGTACCCTGCAACCCACAGTAAACCAGATTTCCATAGTTCGGAATATTGTACGTTCCGCTTCCTTTGCTTTCCCTTTCTTCGCCTTCGCATTGGAAAAGAATGTAATTCATGACTTCTAGATCGGCCTGTTTCAAGCTGTTCTGTAGACTTTCAACTGTCGTTTTACGTTCCTCATCAATGGCTTTCCGAAGATTCTGCACTGCAACCTTCACGCTCTGAACTGGCGATATCCTAAACATCCAATAGAACAGTGAAATAAAGAGCTACTGCTTACCTAAAGGCGATAACCGAGCCGGACGGGAAATTCTTTAATTCAATGTGACCGTTTTCTCTTCCGTGAATGTTGACGAGTTTTGAGTCGGAGATGTCAAACTTCTCGCGCACGTCAACACCGAATTCGCGAGTTCCTCGAATGAATTCTCCAATAGACTTCTTGCGGCCTTCAGTATCGAGTTTTGTAACGCTAACTTCGAAAATTATCTCGTCCAAATGGCCAGAGAAGCTGACATGTCGCGCATCGGAGTGATCACGGTAGCAATTGAAGCATGAATGGGCGATAAGAAGTACGGTATCGTGATTTACAGGATTGTGTCTTGTAATGGCCACAATTTCCGGGTTCACTTGATCGACGAATACTTGGCTGAATCCATCGCGAGCCATCTGAGAGTGCAGATCGTTGAATAGCCTTCGCGCGACAAACATTCCAGACGGAATCTTCCCGCAGTCGGTCCACGAGCGGTATATCTTCTTTTCATGTACTACGTCAATCTGAATAGTTGAGAATTTGAAATGAAATAGCAGTATGTATTTCTCTTACAGCATACGGTACAAATCCATCGTACCCTCGCGTCGAGCCAATTCCACATGAAGCCATGGATACAATCGCACTTGCTGGGACAAAATCGTAAATCGTTCTTTTCTAAAGCAACATCAAATCATGCAATTGCTATCGTTTCTGTAGTTAATACCGTATACGGCGAAGGATTGTCGTGCGTTTGATCGAAGAAAAGCGCGTGGGCTATAGTAGGAGACAGGAATCTTGTTCTCTTCTGAATCATCGATCCAACTGTTTCACCACCATAACGATGGACGAGTCGTCCCTGCTCGTGACAGTCGTGTGCATTTTGGGCTTCTAAAACTCATAGATATTGGGTTTTCTGAAGGAGAAACGCTTACCTCTAATCAGAGAACTGATTCCTAACCGATTCATGAACATATGATCGAGATGTTCACTTCCAGTAAACAATTCCGCGACGACATAAAGCTCTGGCCGAATCCGTCTTGCTGCTGTCAGCATATGCTATATGAAAAGTATTTAAAGACTGTATTAGGTGACAACAAACCTCAGCCAAATGAATTGGAGTACTGTGACAATTGTCAATGCGTATTCCGTGGAACACGTGAGCAACGGATACAGTGTACTGCTCCATAAATTTCCATAAAAAGGGGTTGTCTTGTGGTCCTTTACCGTAATTCAATTTTACGCAATCACCCCAGCAAACGAGTTCTCTTCGAAGATAAACGTTCGAAGGTGGGAGGGCGAAGTTGTTCAGTGGGTCGTCGTTCATAACCCATCCATTGAAAGCAACGAAGTTCCTTCCTTCTGCGGAATAGCCCAATTTTTCGTCTTTTTCCCAAGAGGTGGTTTCTTTATCGAACAGGAAATATCTGAAATCAATCATAAAAGCTGTAACAGTAGGATAAACGCTTACGCAGTGACTAGAGGATAGTTTTCGGTAAGCTTCTCACGTCTTGGACCATGCGGAGCAACGCGTTCGTAAGTAACATGACCGATAATTGCATCGATTCCAGCAAGGCAGTATTCCCAAGCCTTCTTTCCAGCTTCAGCGTTCAGATACTGTAGGTGACTTCTGAAGGCGACGACACATTTGTTCACTCTATTGTCGTCAGACCAGGCACCATCTCTAAAAAACCGTAAGCTCATGAAACGGAAAAGTATGTACAGCAGTACCTCTGTCTGTTAAAAACCCTTGAAGCCAAATCAAAGTCAACGGTGCATCCAAAGCGGTTGTAATCAGGATCTTGTACAAGTGGCAGCATTATGTCTTCAGTTACGGTAGACGGTCCCTGACGGCAAATCTTTTCAAATTCTGAGCTCAGTTTGTCTTCATCAGCTTGGTAGAACTCGCATAACCGGATACTCGGATAAACAATGTCACGAAGAATCCTTCGAAGCGCCTAAAGATATTATTTGAATTGATTAGAAGAAAGCGTGAATTACCTCAATGTGACCGTTATTGCTAATTTCAGCAGGTAACCCTTCATTTCGCCACTTTCCAGCAGCGATATCCCTACTGAAATGTTGCAACGCTCGGTCGACAACAAACGCTGGTCGGAGATGACGGCTGTTGTCGCAGTTGTATCCGCATTCCGGATGCTGAAGAAGCCATTCTGAATTCTTGGCTGCGTGATTCCAAACGACGTCTTGAACCGTCAGAAGGCCCCATTCATCGTCCATCTTCTTTACAAGTTTCGCTACACTTTCTATGCTTGTTTCAGGCTGGTTGAGTGAGAGGTGATCAGCAATACAGTAACTGAATACAGTAAATTCTCCTTCATTTGAGTAAAAAAAAGAAAACAAAATACCTGCTATTTGAGATTCCGAGCTTTTGAATTGGAGTTAAATGAATCATGTTGTAGCCGCATTCTTTGGCGACCTTCAACTTATCTTCCCATTCTTCAAATTCACCCAACAACTTTGCCAGATAAGTCTGGCAAGCAACTGCATTCATGGGAAGCCGCTTTCCGCCGGCCGTCAGCTGAGGAGCCACCTGTAGATATCCGATTCCACATCGTTTCTCTTCTCCATTTGCGAAGATTTCATAGCGAATCGGTCCAGAAGCCGAGCAAACAATATCTACAGAAGCGTCATTTGTCGAGGCGTCCAGCTTCTCTT
>KI642084.1:1622-12923 GCA_000505645.1 Steinernema monticolum
CCTCAAATTCGAATACTAATCGTTCTTACTTCTTACCGCCTGTAATGTTCTGACTAAACGTCGTTCTCCGATTCCATATGAACCGGCTAAGATGCAAAAATGTCGGTACATTAACCAGGAACCAGGTTAATAATGGATTTTGCCCGATATTTCCACAATTGTCCGCGTGCTTCTGTTTGTCATCGTATAAGCAACCCGAAATCGTTGAAGGAATTGTGCACCGAGTACTGTATCATATTGCCTAGATTTGGAGGTTACTGACTATACTGAAACGTTGTTTAATCGAACAACTGAAATGATAATAAATAATTCTGTGCATTGTTGTGTGTTTATGTTGATTCTAGACAGTATCGTTGACCGCTTCTCTGTGTGATCTGAAGTTAGTCCACATAGACCTGTATAGCGGTCTCTTCAAACTGTTCACTCTTTGCAACCCTACATTTATTTACGTGCAGTTTAATAGCTTCAACAACACTTCAACAATCGATGAAAGAATTGTGCACCGAGTACTGTATCATGTTGCACAGATTTGGAGGTTACTGACTATAAAAAAAAGTGAGGAGTGACGTCAAAAGGAAACGATTCATATGTTTGGGTTAGAGGAAAACGAAAGGAAAAAGACAAATAAAAATAACTGATCGCTACAGTCATCTCATAGCAACAATTGATGCCAAAAATTGTCCAAAAGGTTCTACCTAGAGTCACAACAATAACAAGTATCCCTCAACAGTCCTTATATCTTTAACATATCGAAATGATGAGCTCTCTTGTGGCTTCTTTGAGGGTAGAAGTAGACTTTCTATAAAGATCATTTCAAAAGACTACAGTAGCTGTTTCAGAGAAGCATAAACTGCTAAAGACTCTTTAATAGACGTTTGGCGAAAGTTAAGAATTCTAAGGAACATATGTTATTTGGTAATAAAATCGTCTCATAAGAGATTACTGTATAGCTGTTTCCGAGCTCTTAAACAAAAGGTCCATCAAAGACCAGTTTTTCGGGTTCGCAGATACTAACATCAACACAATTTGGTCATGACTGGATGGATCAAACTTTGCGTTCAGTAATTGGGACTCTATTAAACCTGCAAACCATTAAATTTTAATAAAAAGGGTCTAGAACAGCTGAGGGACACTTGCAATTGTTGTGACTGTAGATAGAAACTTTTGGACTGTTTTTGGCAGAAATTGTTGCTATGAGATGACTGTAACGATGAGTATTTTTGATTTGTTTTTTTCTCTTCCGTTTTGAAGAACCTAAACATGTGAATCCTTCCCTTTCGACGTCACTCCTCTGCCTCCTTTTCTCGTTTAGGCGTGCATAAGATTTCTCAGACACAAAACGTTAGCTCCTCAGCGATGCGTTGCCTCGCCATCGTCGCTGTTATCTTGGCTTCTAGCTTCGGCTACCCATGGAAAACTTGCAGGGAAGGTCACTTCCCAAACGATAACAACTCCAAGTGCTTTCAAATTATTCACGAGCTGGTGAGCTTTGATGAAGCTATATTTTCTTGTGTTAACAGAGGGGGCCTTCTGGCTGATTGGAAGGGTGCGCAGGCACTTCTCAAACGTAAGTTTTCAATCCTTATATGTAGAGAGTGACCTGTTGAACTGTCCAGAACGGAGTGCACAATCCTAAAATGTATCATTTTAGACTCTGCGCAAAGTTGTAAAGTGAATTCTCGCCCAGAGTCGTCCTTCTTCCGGACTTTCTGGACTTCATACAACGATTTCCATTCTCGAAGGAATCGAGAATCCATCTGTCTAGCTCTTTCGTCCAATGGAAAAGCTTCATCTTCTGGCTGTGAGAAGGATTTGTGCTTCATTTGCGAGTACAGACCTCAAAGGAACGTCTTTCTAGCCTCCACAGAAACTTTTTGTCCCTACCGTTGGGCCAACTTTGAAGGCTACTGCTACAAGGCTTTCAATCATCGCAAAGTCAACTTTATGGACGCTGAGAACTCCTGTAAAAATGTGCAAAGCAACTTGACTTCGATTCATAGTCAAGCCGAAAATAAGTTCATCTATCGTAACCTATTGAATAGCAAGAACACTTACTGGCTAGGAGGCATGTTCGTGAATAGTCGAAATCGGTATGTATGGCTCGATGGCTCTCAATTTAACTTTAGTGACGTCGATAAGCGCGAAGTGTTTGGGAAAGATTATTACCTTGCTGTAAGTGTGTTTGTATAAGGCAAAAGGCCCCTAAAGGTCATATTTTAGGCCAAACCAATTGGCGGATCCTTGCGCTATCAATGGGTTGAACTTCCAATGGCAGAGAAGAACTTTTTCATTTGCAAGAAACCTCTTGTTTAATTGTGATTGTCACCAGAGTGATTGTATTGTAGTTTAAGGGCATTCATGCGGTGACTAAATCGTGTTTGAATCGGTTTCTAGCAAACGCAGACAGTCGAGATGTATCTCATCTCTAAGCTCTCAATTGGGACGTGTCGTTGGTTCATTGGTTGTGCTTCCGTCTGCAATGCGGTGGGTCCCAAGTTCGACGCCGGTCGATGTCTGTCTCTTTTGCTCGTTTCGTTGGAGAGCGGCTACTCTGCATTTCGCTCTCTTTTATTATAGAGAGGATCATTTGCCCGATTATGATATTTGCCCGATCAAACAATGTTTTTTTCACAGTCGGTAACCTTTACATCTAGGGAACATATGTAATACAGTACTCGATGTACACTTCCTTCATGGATTTCGGGTTACTTATACGATACCAAACAGTTTCAATGCAAAGTTCGCCAAGGAGATCAACTCATAAAAGTAGAACAATCCTAACCGTCACACTTTCAGGTGTGCCTGTGGCTCTAAGGCTCTAACCTATCGAAATGCTGAGCTCTCTAGTAGCCTCTTTGACGGTCGTTAGGCGAAAGTAGAGAATTCTGAGGAATGCAATATTCTGTTCGGTAAGGAATTCACCCCATAAGAATGTACAGTAGCTGTTTTCGAGCACTAAAACCAAAAGATCCATCAAAGACTTGTTCGTCTGGGTTTGTAGGACCAACATTAGTACAACTTGCTCATGGCTGGTTGAAAAAAACCTAAGAGTCAGTAATTGGGGCCTTAATAAATCTTAAATCTTTGCAAATGATCTAAAATTACTAGCTTTAACTAGTCTAAAATGATTAGTTAAAGGTCAAGCGAGAGAGTCAAAATTGTCGAAAAGAGAAGATGTGAAAAAACAAGCTTTCAAAATCAGCGAAGTAGAGTCGATTCAGGCTAATTTGATAGTAAATAAGTATTTATTTAATCACTGAATAGACACCCTTCAAATACAATACAGTAGTACACATGCTTAAACAAGAGGTTTCTTGCAAACAAACATGTTCATTTCCTTCATGTGAAGTTCAGTCCATTGATAGCGACCGCGCTCGCCGATTGGTTTAGCCTAAATTATGATCTTTAGCGCCTTTTGTCTTATCTAAACACTCTTACCGCAATAAAATACTCTGCATTACGCAACGGAGGTTTTGTGAGTTCAGAAAAGTTCCATTCAGAGTCATCGAACCACTCATACCGACCTCGGATATTCAAGTTCCATTTAGAGCCATCAAAGTTCCATTCAGAGTCATCGCACCACTCATACCGACCTCGGATATTGACGTAGATGGCTCCTAGCCAGTAGGCGCTCTTGCCGTCCATCATCCTGTAGACGAATTCGTTCTCGGCTTGATTATGAATAGAAACCAATCCGCTTTGCTGCCTATAACAGAACAAGTCCGCGTCGTTCCAGTTGACTCTCCTATTGAAGGCCCTGTAGCAGAACTCTTCGAAGGCGACCCAGCCATAGGGACAGCTTGTTGATGGCGACGGAACGGTGTTCTGGAGGGTTTTGTACTCGCAAAAGAAGAATAATCGTGTAGAACAGTTAGCAGCTGAAACACTATTATCCATGTAAGCAGCTTGACATGGTGTGCTGGATTCTGTCCAGAACATCGGCCCGAAGGATCTCTTCGGGCGTGAAACCACTTGCCTCATTCTAGAGTCTAAAATGAGTTCTTTTAAGATTGCAAAATGAGAAGTGAAAACCTACATTTGAAAGCATCTACGCCATCGGTCCAGTTCGCCAGAATACCTCCTCGGTAAGCACAAGAATGTGTAGCTCCATCGAAGCTCAACCGTGCGTAAGAATTATCAAAGCATTTGGTATGAGCAGCATTCGGGAAATGATCTTCTCTGCATGGGTAGCCGAAGCTAGAGGCAAGTAGAACAGAGAGAATAGCTGCAATAGCGAGACGCATCGCTGAGAAGCTGTGATTTGTGTCTGAAAGCGCATTCTTATTAGGAGTCGTTACGCACGCCTAATCGAGAAAGGGAGGCACAAGAGAGCTAAAGGAAAACAAAAGGAAGACGAAATAGGCAGAGGAATGACGTCTAAAGGAAAAGATTCAGATGTTTGGGTTACAAGAAGACGAAAGGGAGAAGACAAATTAAAATGACGATCGTTACAGTCATCTAAATTCACCAATTTCAATTACAAATTAGGACAAGGAACAACGCTCTAAGGTGCATTTATTAGGTACAATTAAATCATTTCGAAAGACTACAGTAGCTGTTTCCAAGAAACATAAACTGTCAAAGACATTCGGCGGAATTCTGCGAATTCTGAGGAACACAATAAGTTGTTTGGTAACAAGATCACGTCATAAAAAAATACTGTAGCTATTTCCGAGCACTTAAACCGAAGATCCATTAAAGACCCGTTCTTTTGGTTTGGAGATACTAAGATGAACACAGCTTGGTCATGACTGGATAGAAGCAACTTCACCTTCAGTAATCAGGACCATAATAAACCTGCAAACCCTAAAAAGGAGAACTGTTTAATGGTCAATTGAAAGGCGAAAGTGTGGAAAACAGAGGATTGTGAGAAACAAGTTTTTGCCGTCTGCGAAGTGTAGCCATTTGAGGCTAATTCGGGCATTTCTTGTCAAGGTACGGTAATGATAAAACTCATAAAGCTAAATGCTTTTAGACATTTCAAATCTGAGAATCCATTTTAAACAAAGGATAATACACATAAACCTGTCTAGACACATTTCAGACGTTTGGCGAAAGTAGAGCATTGGCTGGCTACTTAGTTTGGCTTTGTTGACCACAAAAGAGTTCGAGAAAGGAGCCAGCCACTTCGATTTCGATAGGAAATGATTCTGATGTTTGAGTTATTGAAAACCGAAAAAACGACAAATTTAAATGATTGATCGTTACAGTCATCTAATATCAGCAATTAATTTCGAAAATACTCAATAGGTTCCTTCTACAGTAACAACATCTAAAACAAAGCTAACACTACACGATGCTTCTTGCAGACAAAAGCGTTCTCCTTTGTCTTGTCAAGTCCAGTCCACTGATAGCGATCAATTTCGTCAAATGGTTTGGTTTCTAAGGTTATCTTTTTAGCACCATTTGCTTCATGCGATCATTCTTACCGCGATACAGAAGTTCTCCTGACCCACCTGAGCATTTGCGAAGCCCGAATAGGTCCACTCGGAATCATCAGTCCACTGATACTTGCTCCACTCTTTCTGTAATGGTCAATTGAAATGGAAATCAGAGGATTATAACAAACAAGCTTTTACCATCTGCGTAGGCTAATTCGGGCAAAGTCTAGTATCCATTTTAGACAAAGGGTTAGACAAAAAAACCTGACTAGACACCATTCAGTTTATAAAAAATAGTTTTATCAGAAATCCCTTCTGAAAAAAGAAAAATATTTAAAGAAAGGTTTTTATTTAATCAGTATTACTGTAACAAAGTACTGTAATTCCCTCAACTTAACCCCAATAACGTCTTTTGCAGACAAACAATTTCTCATCTTCACAGCCCTCACGGTTCCATTCGTTAGTTGAAGTTACCTAAACCACATCTCTCTTTAATACACACATGTTATACCGTCCTACCGAAATGCAGCTCTGCTTGTCCTCTCCTTGCGTTGTACCGTAATCCCACAAAGTCCTATCGGTCCAACATAACTTGCTCTTTCCACTCGAAATTCCACCAATCCAGACCGGTTTACCTCCACCCAAGGACTCGACAAGATCTGCTTCTTGCTTCGAATGGATCGACACCAAATGTGCTCCAAAATAGTAGCAACCGGCTTCTGCTAGAGTGAAGTTCTTCTTAACCGTTGAGAGTGCGTATTGATATCCGTTCAAGACCTTCCACTTGACGTCGGGTATGTAACGCTGAAGATCAGAGTGGAAGGGACATTTCGGGTAGTGAGGCTTAGGAGCGGGAGTAGTGATGGGTTGATCGGTTGTGGGACAGATGGGGCACTCGGTGACTGGTGGACAGGAAGGTTCCGGAGCACAGGGATGGCAAAGAGGGCATGATTCAGGTGTTGTCACTGAAAGCAGAGTTTTAGTACTGTCTAGACTAGATTCCGCTATGGAACTGCGTGTCTAAACTGGGTAAAACTTGTCTAGGATATGTCTTAACCAGAAAAAAAATGTCTAGAAATGTGTATAAGTGCTATGTAACTACCGTACCTTCACAAGAACTTCCCAAATTAGCTTGATTTGGCTCCATTTCACAGACGTAAGAAGCTTGATTCTCACAATCCTCTGATTTCCATAATTTCGTCTCCCTATCGACCATCAAACAGTTCTCCTTTCTGGAACTTGCCGGTTCATTAACGCCCCAATTGCTGAACGTGAAGTTGCTACCATCCAGCCACGACCAGACTGCGTTGGAATTGGTCCCACCAAGCCAGAAGAACTGATCTTTGATCGACCTTTGAGTTAAGTGCTCTGAAACAGCTACCGTAACCCCTTATGAATTGATTTCCTTACCAAACAGGATGTCGTATTCCTCAGAATTCTGAACCTTCGCCAATTGACCATCGAAGAGTCTACAGGAGAGCTCAGCATGCCGATAGGTTAGAGCGACGGGGACAGCTGAGAGACACTTGTGACGGTTGGGACTGTAGGTTGATCCGGATGGACAGTTACTGGCAGTAATTGCTGCTGCTAAGAGAGAGAATAAAATCAGGAATAGCATGTCTGAATGGAACTGAACATTTCAAATGACTTATAGGTACTTATAGGTCGATGCGATTCGATCAGTTGACCAGAAAACTGATAAGAATCGTAAAATTACCCTTTTTTGAACTCAACAACATCAGATGAACGTATTAAAAGATGGTAATTGACCATAAAAACAGGAACTTTACCCTAATCGTTGAGTTGTTAACCGTTAACCCTGTTTTGTGTTCTAATCAGTCACGCAAATGTCATATGATAAGGGGGTCCAAGTATCACTGACAGTTGCCAACGTGTAATGGTTGTTCTTTGATTCTTGTAAACATCACATCGCCACGTAGAGATCAAAGAATCTACAAGCAGATACCGGACGTGTAAATCCATAAATCTGCTATAGACATCGGGACTTCAAATCTTCAATTGACATGTGTGGTCTTGGTCAGGCAAATCGATAACAGGCGATGTAGCGGGAACCGCAGTTCCCCGACTTACCCTCTTGCCTGACTGTCGTAATGGCTAGCTAGGGCTACGAGATCTTTATTCCAGGACTAGGGGGAGGGGGGTTCCACAATTCCCCGTGGGCCGCTTGCTATACTAATGGTTACGGAATAGGATTATCCACGTTTTCAGTTGCGGGAATACTAATGTAGTTCGCCGTTTAATGCAATCTCAACTTAGTACCTATTCTCAAGACTGAAGGCAACTCTCTTACAGTTCTTACAGTCAACTTACGCCGACTCAGACTTGATTCCAGTTATTAATTACCTAACTTTATTTACAATAGGTTATACATGCTTACCGAAGGGTACAAATACAATAAACGCAATAATGTCAACCTGAATGGCCCAGAGTGACCGGGAACCCTGCGTATACCCGCCCAATGGCTTCGGAAAGAAGGCCATAATCGAAGGTCTTAGCTACTTGGACGGCTTACCTTACAAACCTACACCTTGCAAAGTGCAGACACCAATGCAAGGGCTTAGAGCCGGTCCAGTGTAGCCGGAGACCCTGCTAATACGGTTATAAGATTTTTCGGTAACAGACTACCGTAAGACGAACCTTTAGCAAAGCTAGCAGGAGACAACACCATTATCGGTCATCTGTTTTGTATGTGCTTAAGAGAAACAAACAACACATTAATTACTTTATTTAAATACAGCAAAACACAATATAAATAAATAAAGACAACAATGGATCACTGCGATGGTTCTCCACGGACGGTTGCGGGGCAAAACTCGTTTTTACAATGCTCGTTTCTGTAGCAGTTCTTCCTGAAATAGAGTGTCCTCGTCGATGGCTCAGAGCAGCCAGGTGGTATTCAACGCCTCGAGTTGTCGCATCGTGACTTCTGAAGAGCTGGACTCTTAAAGAAACAATAAAAAAATCATTGTGAAAAGAATCAATACCTTCGGATTGGTTTCTATCCTACGGTGGAAGTCGTTGGATCAGCTTCAAGTGGCTGGAGTCCCCGTGGCTTCGGAAAAAGGCTTCTTAACGCGGTTCAAGCTTCTTAATGCGGTTCTCGTAGACTCCACCCGTCGGAGAGGTTGATGCCCATCCGTGTTTAGCCGTCTTAAGGGTTGCGTCCACGTCCTGCATCTTCAGCGGTCAGTTGATGGTGAAGCGGATCTTGGTTTCATAAGGGCGGCTTTGAGAAATGGAGTTTGTAGCTCCAGATTCATCAACTACAAGTAATGAAGTATAATTAATGTAATTTAGAGAAAAGAACTACTTACTGCTTTACGGGTCCTACACTCAATCAGCTACGCTGATGTAAGCGGCCCTTACACTCACCCAATAACAGGAAGAACTCTACGTTTTTTCCCAGCTCATATAAGTGTAATGTTCGACTTTTGTCAGGAGGTGCAGCTAATCGGGCTCGGAGATCGCTCAGGCGTGGACATCGTGATTCGAAATTCATCCGAATGGGGTCCATCAGGCGTAGACATCGTGAATTTCTGTGGCAGAGGCTTACGCTGCTTCGAATCGTCTCAAATTTATTTTCCAGGATGTCCTTCTGCTCATGCAGAACCCTTGGGTCGATGGGTCGAGGGGTTTGAAGGGTCGAAGATCATGCCCATTCTTGTTTTGCCGTCTGAGGGGTTGTGTCCCCCCACGTCCTGGTCATCTTAAGCGGCTAATTGATGCTTTAACACGCCGAAAGCGCGTTCCACGACGCTCAATCACGTCATCATCAATCGGAGCTTCACAAGGGCTGCTTTGAGCATAAGTTGTATCGACTAGAAGTAATGGAATTTAATTATGTAGTTTAAAAAAAGAACTACTTACTCTCGGCGTTCCGGTTCCAATGGGAGGCTCTACCGTGCTCATGAAAGCGGCCCTAACACTCACTCAATGACAAGAGTGTTAGGGTCAGCTTTCAATTTTCATGAGAAGGTGCACGGTCCGGAGTTGACATGTTAAGCTTCTGCTGCAGGGGTTCGCGCTTCCCGTCGGACAAATGCCAATTCCCGTCGCTCTGAAGCCATTGATTCACGAACTCATCATTCTTGCGATCCTTGCGATCAAGCCGATCGTTCATGTGGCCCTCCTTCTTCTGCAGGAACATAGTGCAAATTGGATCCGTGTCAGGTACAGTACTGTTACAAATTCTCGAAGTCCTTCTGCTCAAGATAGCTCAACCCGTTTATCGTGGTCCACGGTTTCCAAAGATGGTCTAAAGTGAAACGATTTAGTCGCGGTAGAGAGAATGCACTATTACCTCAGCTGTAACAAGACGCTGCGAGAATTCTCGTTGCGGCAAAAAAGCTTTCCCCCAACCCATGAGAAACGTCACCTGCTCAAGGTCATGATTTTGCTCACAGTAATGGAACCTGAACGTTACCGTAAGACAACCAAACAACAAAAGCAATGACCAACCTTTCATAGTTGAGAAGTTGAGGCTCATCTATGTACCCGAGTCATATCGGGCACTGAATCTTTAGCTGCAGTATCTGAATCAGATCCTTAACTAGTTTCTTATTTTTTGTTAAGCACTTACTTGAAATTGAAGAAGAATCTCAGCAATTGTCGACTGTCATGCTGGACGATTGGAGAAATTACCCCTAAAAATACAAACAAATGATTTCCTAGCTCGAAACCTAATCCAAATCTCGATACCCGCCCCGACCAGCAACACATCTGTCGACAAACCACGTAAGTCGTCGTATTAGTGGTAAAGGATCACAAACAAACTATACATAATTGAATGAATTTAGCAAAGCAAATATTTTGAAATTTTTCAATTCCCTTTTATCCTAATTTCGTAATCTATAATTTGGGACCATCATCTACACTACAAAGTCTCCAATTCGCTTGAAAAACAGGCTATAGTCGCAAAAAACCCTCATAGGAAGTGAGGCCTATAGCAAAATCACTATTACAGTACGTCTCATCCATCATATTAGAGTATGAGAAATTAACGACTTTTTTCGGAAAAAAATTTACTAAATATGGATGTGTTTGTGTCTTTCGTACCTACGCGGAGCGCCGTAATCGAGTAAGAGTCACAAATGCAATATAAAACTGTCTTTCAGAACAGTGAGGTAACAATAAATCAGCTGAAGCATTGTTAGCCGAAAATTAGCACCATCTTAGAATAACTAAGCGATTTATCGCGTTACTCCCACTAACAAGTTCAATTGAAATCGCGCAATTAACAATGGCAGCATCGCTTTCGATCAATGAAGACGTCAAGCTGTTGAGAGCGATTTTTGAAAGGCGTAAAAGCCATAATTTGTTAAATTCATATTCACCGTTCTTCCATGGAGATGATATCAGCTGCGAAGAGTGAAAACGATCAATTTTTACCCATAGCTCATACTCGTGATCTCAAATATCTTTGTCAAGTCTCATACCCTGTCAAAACGTCAAAAATTCAGAAAAATCAGCGAAAATCTAAGCGGAACATCTGATTTCAATAAAATTTTTATTTTTCTCTGTTTTTGGGATTTTACGGGCTTCCGGCGGGAGATTGTTCAAAAAACCTATTCAAAAACGATGTCAGGACAGTGACGAAGCAGTAAATCAGCAGAAAAGTCGTATCATTTTAGAGAAACTTAAAAAAGAACGTATTTTTGAAAAGTTTAAAATTAGTCAACAATTCAATCACAATCGTGCGATCAGCAACCTCAGCATCGCTTTCGATCGCTGAAGACGTAAAGCAAGAGATAAATATGGAAAATAGAGAGGAGACAGCGCGCGATCGGAGGATGCGAGAGGAAACGCGATGGTCGACCGCCGAGAGAGGTAGTCGGACCATTTGCAAAGTGCAAAATAGGGACATCTTGCAAGTCAGGTCGGCACAGAGCGGTAAACAGCC